>CM050414.1:49239299-49333361 GCA_027564155.1 Gymnocypris eckloni scoliostomus | reverse complement strand
GTAAGGAAAGAGACAGCATTACAAGATTTTCTCTAAGACAAACTAGAGTTCATATAGCACATGCTCATTCTGTCAACTTCTACAAAACAGCATGATTATTTAGCTTAGATAATTTTATCTTTTAGATAAAATTCACTCACCAATGTTTAAGCTGTTCTTTATCATTATTATTATTTATTATTTTAGGACTTTTATTTAAATGTTTCTCTTGTATTTGTAGGTTTACTCCTGCTGCTGTCTTTACTACACACCAATCAGTCTGCACATATTGTGGCTATGCAACAAATGGCAATGTTGGGTGAAGATGCGTTTACATATTTGGTGGGTTTTTTAAAACCTGTTTACACTGTATAAACTAACATTTCATATTTTCTTCTGGTTGAGCAATCACCTAGTGGGTTGATGAAAACACATTATCTAAGACATATGTAAGAAATATTACCAGTCTTGAGCCAGCAAATGCCCCAAAACACAATTATTCTTTGGTATTCTCAACTGTTTATTTCATATGATGGCGTTAGACAGATTTTGGGGAGAAAAAGCTCTAAAAAGTAAATAGTTGCTTCTTTTTCAAGGAGAAGGCAGCTGCTTCGGCCCTGAGGAATCACACAGTGTTCCACTCAGTTGGATGCATTAAGGAGCAAAGAAGCATGAACACCTCAACTGCAATCTTATCTCTACATTCAGCTCGTATTTGCAGGAGGCAGCTGATCTAAAGAATCTCAACAAAGAGCTGCGGAACAAGCTGAAAGCTATCATACAGAACATTGAGGATCTAAAAACCATAAAGTGTAGCGGGCATTTAACAACCTGTGAGGCAGCCTTTCGAGGCAGTAAGGAAGCTTATAGGAATTTAGAAACGCTGAGAAACCTACTTGTGCTTTTCAAACACTGGATTGTTAAACTGGAATGATGGTATCATTCACATTTCTACAGATGCTTTCACTATTTATTATTGCTGGTTCAATTATTTGTTAAAAATATATTTATTTTCTTTGTTTTATTTATTTATACATGAATGGATTTTATAGCAGATAACTCATTACTGCCTAAAACTATTTCTGCACATCAAAGGAGAAATTCATGAGGTGTTTATAGATTTCAGATCTGTATCTTTATGCTTGTTTTCGAGCAGTCCCATTTTTGTACAATCTGCTAGACTATATAACATATTGTGTAATCATGTTGAATAGGATATATGAGTATATGGCATTTTAATATACATACATCATCTGCTTATTTATTTGAAATTAAATTGCTACCTTCAAGTTAAAATCATTGTCTGTTGTATATTCCTTGTTCGTCTGTTTGCTTTCCAGAAAAAAACACTCAAAAATTATAATCTATGATGTGCTCAATAATTTTTTACACTTCCCAATAGCAACTTAGCTATGCAACAGCAAAAGCTGTGTAATCAAGGAAATATACCTTATGAATTGAGAAAATTAGCATTTGGTACCATGACAAATAAAAAAATAAGTAGACTCAACAAGTAAAAACAAACAAACAAATATTTGAATTAGCCCATTTAAAATATAATAATAGTAATTTAAATGTATACACTCTGAATACACTGAATATATTTGCTCCCAATAATAACACACATAAGCACATGCTAAATAATAACAAAATATGGTTGCAATGACACAGGCCCATTTTTATTTTCTTTTAACAAAAATAAACAATCTCTTTACATTTATTGGCCAATTCTCCACCTAACCACAGGTTCTGCTCTTCACCTCAATGGTAACCCTCCAAAAATGGCTACATAAGAATTCCAACATAACAGAACACTGAAGACTAACAGATCACCTCTGATATAAATTTTGTGCAAAAACATACAAAATAACACTTATTTTGCCAACATAAGCTCTCAGAAGGTTTTGAAAAGTTGCCACTGATATAATTAATTGTTTAATATAATATTTTGCAGTGTTTGCTCTTTAATTTTATAGCACAGAGACACTTTTGTAATTTGTCACTTTTTGGCTTTACTGTAATTAAAAAAATATATATTTTTACTGCATTACAATCATAGTCATTACATAATTTAGATCAAACTAAACTTACTAAATAAGACCCCTACTTTACACCCTACAACGCCTAAACATGTAGGCTATGTTGCCACCTAAATTGTTTTCAGAATTTTTTAATATTTAAAATTAAAATAAAAGAAAGCGTCAATGCCGGTGTTACCAATGTGCATTGCATTTTATGATATTTACCAGTGTTGTGACGAATTCTGACCCCTGCCAGATTATTGCCCCCTGTTATTGGTAGGTTTAGGGTTAGTTGTGGAGGGGTTAGGGTCGAAAATGGGCAGAACACCGTCCGACCGTTTTGGAAACGCAGACAGCAACAGGTCTGGGGGGAAAAAGTTCCTGGGACATATTTTTCCAGGTAATTTCGGTGGAAAAGCAGAGTAGTAAGTATACTACACCACCTGTCAAAATGATTGATGACAGGTGGGCGGGGCTTCCGGTATAGGGGCGGGACTTCCGGTATAAGGCGGGACTTCCGGTGTAGGCGGGACTTCCGGTATAAGGCGGGACTTCCGGTGTAGGCGGGACTTCCGGTGTAGGCGGGACTTCCTGTATAAGGCGGGACTTCCGGTGTAGGCGGGACTTCCAGTATAATCAATCATGTTATCATGACAGTAGGTTTTGATGTTTTTGACAGGTGGTTTTGATGGTTTTGATGTTATTGACAGTAGGTTTTGATGATTTTGACAGGTGGTTTTGATGGTTTTGATGTTTTGACCAGGTTTTGATGGTTTTGATGTTTTGACAGCAGGTTTTGATGTTTTTGATGATTTTGACAGAAGGTTTTTGTTTTTGAAGGCTGTATAATAAATGACAGCAGGTTTTGATGTTTTTGATGATTTTGACAGGTGGTTTTGATGTTTTGACAGCAGGTTTTGATGTTTTTGATGATTTTGACAGAAGGTTTTTGTTTTTGAAGGCTGTATAATAAATGACAGCAGGTTTTAATGTTTTTGATGATTTTGACAGGTGGTTTTGATGGTTTTGATGTTTTTGACAGCAGGTTTTGATGATTTTGACAGAAGGTTTTTGTTTTTGAAGGCTGTATAATAAATGACAGAAGGTTTTGGCTTTTGAAGACGCTGTTATCAGGAAATTCCCCTCCCACCCGCCGCTTCCCATAGCAGCGTATATAAATGGGTCAGTGTGTTCTACATCAATCAGAAAGAGAAAACATGAGCTACATGAGCATGGACTGTTTATCGTCGTTCTACCTCACCGGCCTGTCCTGAGAGAAAACCGGTTCGTTTTACCCCGGCGATCAGTCCTGAAACCAGTCCTGACAGGAAAACTCTTTGTCCGACGCCGCCGAGCAGTCCTGCGACGAGTCTTGACAGCGTATTTCTTTACGGTAAGACTATCTACATTATTTAAACTCAAATTGAATCATACCATTAAGATTTTTGTGTTATATTTCTACACAGCATGTTCGGGTTATAGCCCTGACCACATGACGAGTTGGAATACGCCTCAACGCATCACTTGGACAAGCACAAAGGCGGGTCAAACATCATATCCTTTTAACTCACCGCCGGAAGAAGACATTGAAGTTGAAGAAGTGCCGGCGGTGTCTCACTCGGGTGACGAGCCACTCACCGATACTAGGCGCAATAATTCAATAGAGACATTAGGTCAAGAGTTTCACGATGCACAGATTGATATAAACAACAAATACATTGAGCTGCGTGACGTACAGGATGATATAAACAGCAATTTGACTGCGCTGCGTAGTGAGTTGCGTGAAGCACACAACGAAACCCGTCGCGCATTAGACACATTAGCGCGAGGCTCGCGCCTCACCTCGAGACACGTGGCCGATTGGACACACAGGATCGCTTCATTCAAAATGCGGTCGATCAAACATTTTGTCGTATCCAGACCATGAGATCAACCCTGGATCAGGAATTTAATAGAAGCGATCGTAGGGTAACTGAATTCCATCGCGAATTGGTACTCATGTTTCATCATCTTATTCTCGTCATCATTGATGGTACAGAGGAGTAAATTCAATATAGATGTATTCCATTAAACTTTTATGGTTGAAGTTGTTTTCTTCACCTATCATGTATTGATTTTATATTCCATCTATGCTTTGATTTTTATATTCCATCTATGCTTTGATTTTTATATTCCATATACTCTATGATTTTGCATGCTTTCTATACTCTATGATTTTGTAATATTTCATGTTTTGGTCTGAAATCTAAAATGGATGGGTCAAAAGCTTTTGCGCAGACGACGCGACACAGAACTGTCACGGACGAGATTGAAATGCTAAGTTTGCTGCCGGACGAGCTTTTAATGCTTCCGGATTCTTTAGAACAGTATTTGTTTAATCTAGAATCTTCGCAATCCCCCACTAATTTGGATCATTTTGAATTAGCTGAAAATCCAAATATTAATTTGTACGATCCAGTGCTGAACGTAGACGCTAATTTGGATCTTTTTGAATTAGCTGTAAATCCAAATATTAATTTGTACGATCATGTGCTAAGCGTAGACAACAATCCTGTTGTACAATATGGTGGTGTTTTAAATAATCAACTCCCAGCATGTACCGACACCGATCCTGACTGCGACGACACAGAGCACCATGACAGTGATGATACTTCACAGCCATCGACCAGCAACACGAGACCCACATCAGGTAATGTTGACGCTTTACGCGAGACTGAGCCTAATAAACAGAGTCGATTAAGCCGTACGGAAATTGATACGCTGATTCGAGAAGGTGGGTTCGTTAACGGATATCACGTTTTACCGCGACCTCGGTTCAACAGTGTGTCGTTGAGAAGGAGCATGAATCTGAGAGATTAACTCTACAGATTTGGCCTCTTATCACACTTCCTTACACGGCATGTTGAGCGAGATCGTTGCCTTCGCTAGAGAAATCGGGTCACGATGCCCCGTGATCAATATGACCATGTCGGCACCCACTCTACAAACACCTATCAGCGGTGTTCTCACACCCGGTAATGATTATGACGTGATTCGCTTATGGATCAATTTGAAAGAGTTTTACAGAGCAACGAGCAGTTATTATCGGACGACGCTGTCGAGATCGACGCTGCCGTAGCCATGAACAGACAAGGAGGTGGTCGACGGCGTAAACTTACAGATCTGGCCGTTGATCAGGTAATCCAAAAAAAAAAGACGAATTTGTTCTGTCCCATAAATTTGTCAAATCAATTGTGTTTCTCTATTTGTCTCGCTCGTTTTCTTAACCCCCAACTATCCGAGAGTGAGTTAGAAAACTGGCTGTCACCATCCAAAACAGCGGCTTCTCAATTCAAGACCGAATCGCTCTTAGCGACATAGCTTCGTTTGAACGAGCACTAGGCATTAAAATCGTTGTATTTCACAGATCGAATGCCATGGTCTTAGAAACGTACAAAAATTGTGACGAACTCCACCCTAAAACGGTGTTCCTCTATCTACATGATGATCATTACTACATGATAATGAATCTGACCGGTTCTTAGGTTCGCCATACGCCTGTCAATTTTGTTACAAAAGTTACACCAACCGCAGAGACCATCGAAGCAAGCCTGCAATGTCTGTTTTGACCGAATGTCACAGGTTCCCTAAAAGAACCATACATTGCCCCGATTGTTTGCGTTGTAAATCGAGCTATTGCTTCAAATGCATAAAAGAACCCCCTCCCGGTCAAGAATCCCTCCTGTGATATTATCAAATACTGCAAACTATGCGGCTGGCGTTACATTACGTTAAAGCGGGTGACAAGAAAACAAAACACATATGTGCCCGGACAAATGCGTCCATTGTCGAGAACGCCTGACGGGCCAGGGATCACACCAATGCTTCATACAGCCCCTAGAGCCTAAGGAGCCATGCGAGAAATACATCTTCTACGATTTTGAAACGCAGCGTTAAAACGGTAGACACGTGGCTAATTTTGTTTGCGCAATCACATTCAAAGGGAAGAGATTTACGGCTGAGGGTACCGACTGCATCGCTAAGCTAATCAACCGCTTCAGACACCCCGATATAATGGCTACTGCTTCATAGCTCATTACGCCCAGATTCGACGCCTTTCTGATTCTCGAGTATTTTTGCAAAGCCGGGATTGCTATTGAGGTCATAATGCAAGGATGTAAAATAATTTTCATGTACGACGAATCGTTTGGCCAACGATACATCGATAGTTACTCATTTTTCCAATGGCCCTTGCCAAAATGCCCGTAGCGTTAGACTTAACGACGACTGAAAAAGGCTACTTCCCCATCTTTTCAACAGGGTGGAAAACGAGAACTATTTCGGACCATACCCCGACAAAAAGTTCTACAACTACGATAACATGTCGGATAAAGACCGTGAAAAGTTTGATGCGTGGTACAGCACAGTTGAGGGCAAGTGGTTTGACTTCAGGAAAGAACTGTACGTCACAGACGCGTTAACGACGTCGTCTTATTACGTGAAGGTTGCATGAAATACCGGGAGGCATTCATGCAATGCGCCGGACTTGACCCTTTTGGCTTTGCGACGCTCGCCGGCTGCTCGATGGGGGTCTTTAAAACACATTATCTCGGCAGAAACACGCTCGCTCTCACGCATAACAAAGCGACATCGATCAGAATAAGTCCTACTCAAGCGGCTCGATCGAATGGCTCGAGTATGTCAAAAAGACTCGAAACGTGGACGTTCACCACGCCGTAAACCACGGCGAAGTATCGATCGGTAAGTACTTTTTAGACGGCTACTACCAGCAGGACGGTGTGCGGCACGGCTTAGAATACGCAGGGTGCATCTTCCACGGGCACTGCTGCCGCTTTGAACCCCATGAGTCTCACCCCTTGTCGGGAGTACCCTATGGGGTTCTCAGGAGACAGTTTGACGATAAGATCGAAATTCTGCAGAACGCGTACGGTTTGCAAATCGAGGTTCTTTGGGAATGTGAATGGAAGGACATGAAAAGACCGATCCTCTGTGATAGAATTTATGACCGGTTATTCCGCCCAGAGAGACTGAACCCTCGAGACACCCTGTTTGGCGGGCGCACTAACGCTTATAAACTCTATCACAAAGTGAGCGGAGATGAGAAAATAAGGTATCTCGATTTCACCAGCCTCTACCCCTTCTGCCAGGCTAGGAAAAGCTACCCGATTGAACATCCAGAAATCATTTTCAACAATTTTGAACCGATTGAAAATTATTACGGGCTTATCAAAGCGACCGTGTACCCTCCCGCAAATTACTGCATCCTGTTCTCCTTACAGATGCCAAGGAAAGCTCATGTTTCCGTTATGTCGAACCTGCGCTCACGATCAAAACCAGACCACGAGCTGTACCCACACGGATGAGGAAAGATCACTCTCCGGCTCCTGGGTATCCATTGAGCTTTTAAAAGCCATCGAGAAGGGTTATGTGGTAGCCAAGATTGACGAGGTTTGGCATTTTCCACAACAGTCAGACACGTTGTTTGTCGAATACGTCAAAACGTTTTTGCGGTTGAAACAACAAGCGTCGGGTTACCCGTCGAATGTTGTCACGGACGCTGAGAGAGAAACTTACATTCGCGAATATTTTGAAAAAGAGGGGATTCAACTCGACCCCGAAAAGATCAAGCACAACGCTGCCCAGAGAGCGATCACCAAACTTATTTTGAACAGCTTGTGGGTAGGTTCTCTTTAAGACCAAACTTACCTCAAACGACTCTGGTGAGCGAGCCCGAAGATTTCACCAGAATCGTTTTCGGTAATACCGACACCTTGTCGTATTTCTCATTCGTCTCAGACGACGTGGCTCTCGTCCAGCATAAACCCAACAAAGAGGATGTTTGTAAGGGTCGCGACGTTAACGTGTTTATTGGTGCGTTCACCACGGCACACGCCCGACTGGAATTGTACGAATTGATGGACAGACTCGGTGACCGTCTTCTTTACTCGGACACAGACAGCGTCGTGTTCGTGTCTAGGGACGGCGACTGGGAGCCGCCTCTGGGTGATCATTTGGGCGAGCTGACGAGCGAAATAGACGATGGGGATTTTATTACAGAGTTTTGCGCTAGCGGCCCTAAATCGTACGGTTTCCAGACGTCCAAAGGGAAAGTGTGTATGAAAGCTAAGGGGATAACGCTGAATGCTAAAAATTCCCAAGCCATCCGCCTGGAAACCCTGATTGGTCTGGTTGACAGTTATGTGACGCATGATAGTACCAAATACATCCTGGCTCACACAGAAAACATTGTGAGGGATAAAAAGACTCTCACGTTGCACAACAAATCAGTCGTTAAAAGGTTTAAGGTGGTGTATAATAAACGCAGACTTTTGCCCGATTTCACCACGCTTCCTTATGGCTACTGATCAGATGATGATGCACAGAGGGTCGATGGATGTTTCCGATTTTGATTTCAGACTACAACATCCATTTAGTTGTGTTATAAGCGGACCGTCCAATTCTGGAAAGTCTTATTTTGTGAAACTTTTGTTGGAAAAAGGTTTGAATTTAATTTCCAAGAAAATTGAAAACATTGTTTGGTTGTATGATTGTTGGCAGCCTTTGTACGATGATGTGCTTAAATTGTACGACATTAAATTTGTGCAAGGAATACCAGAGAGTCTGAATGATGATGATTTGCTACCCGTCACTAAACCAAATCTTCTCATCGTGGATGATTTGATGCAGCAAGCCAGCGCAAATTCGAGCTTCAAAGGGTGTTTACGCAGTACGTCCATCACCGCAATCTTAGCGCTATTTATATAGTGCAAAATTTATTTGTACAGGGTAAATCCAGCCGAACCATCAGCTTAAACGCCAATTATATGATTCTGTTTAAAAATCCTCGGACGTCAATCAAGTAGCGATGCTAGGACGCCAAATGTACCCGGAAACACAAAATACTTTATGGAGTGTTACCACGATGCGTCAACCAACCTTTCGGCTACATAATGATAGACTATAAAGCAAAACTCCCGAGCAGTACCGTCTCAGAACAGGATTGCTTTCCGACCGTCAAGTGGTTTATATCCCAAAAAAGAAGAAGAACGTGATCAAATCACCATGTCCGCCAGACTTTGTAAACATCTGCCGGTGTTAAAACTGCTACATAAAGCATCTCCTAAACAACGGCGTCTTATTTTACAATCGGCGTCCGACGAATTCATTTTATCGCTGTGTGAAGTGGCGCTTAACATCCTCTACGGGACTATTCCGGTCAATCCGCAACAGTACCGAAAACTGAAAAAGAGAAAAGCCGAAATAAAATTTGTAGCCGATAAAAAAATCGGCATA
The DNA here is from genome assembly GCA_027564155.1 of Gymnocypris eckloni scoliostomus. NCBI lineage: Eukaryota > Metazoa > Chordata > Actinopteri > Cypriniformes > Cyprinidae > Gymnocypris > Gymnocypris eckloni. The sequence goes on along the minus strand of CM050414.1, from coordinate 49,324,068 downwards.
GCGGCAAAGAAACGAGTCTTCAACCAGAAGGGTGGATTCCTTTTACCGCTCCTGAGCGTCGCCGTACCCTTTCTTTCGAGCTTGATAGCAAACAGATAGGATGGAGTACGCCGAGAAGATGTATTTAGTCCCGCAGCATCAACTGGATAAGGCGAGAACTGAAAATGTTCGAGACTATTCAACAGAGTGTGGAAAACGATTTGGACGTCCGCCATGAGAAATATTTTACTCCGCACTGATTTGAACCCAAAAAAGCAAACTTTACACAAATACCCTGAGCAGGTTTTGACCATCGTTAAACAAGGCGATCGCGAGAGCGGTGTTTTAACGCAGTCGCTTACCCGACCCCACTCATAAAGATGAAGTACCGATCGTGGCTAGCGTCGAAGACGACGGTGCTGAGGAGCATGTGGTGGATGAAGTTCTGAAGAATGTACCTTCGAGAAGTGTGAAAACAGCAGATACATATTAGACAAGATGTCTAAAGCTAAAGGACTAAGCGCTGGAACGAATCGGGGAGTTTGTGTTCAGGGTAAAGCCATACAAGGCTCACACATGGTCGATTTGTTAAAAATGTCACGCCCCGCAAAAGGTTCGTGATAACCGGAGACCTGTAGGATGGTCAGAGTTTCTACGTGCCTTTGCCGAATTAAACATCCCTTTTCTACAGTGCCGAATCAACAGGTCAGGAGTACAATTAAATCTCTAAAGAGTAAACCCGACACCCCGTGTCAGACCTTCTAAAAGAGCACGAAGACATTCACTGTGTTTCCAGAGTCCGAAGACTCTGTGTTTAAATCCCGACTATCGATCCAAGACAATGGTTGGAATTTTAACGAATCCTTTCGTGTGTGTGTGTGTGTGTGTGTGTGTGTGTGTGTGTGTGTACATTAATATGTATCTTATGATTCAATAAAAAGATTAAAAATATAATGGTTTTAAGATTTTTATTTATATGTCAGACATGTCTGCACACAGTGAACGCAGGAAAACATTTTATCATTACAAACATACGGTCTTAATCTCTTCACAAATAGGGACACCATTTTATCATTTTTAATATAATCATCAGTGTATAGTTTCATCACATGGTTATAGTCGTATCCTCTGGCTAAATGATATAGAAAACACACAGTGCTGACCGCAGGTATCCGATGAATAATCCTGGACCTGCCTGTCGGAATATAATACGTCGGCGCCGTTGGCTGCTAGAAAGTTATTGATGGTGGTTGGAAAGCGATGGCTGTTGGGCGGATTGCCAAGCTGTCGAAAAACACGTGGGCCCGTCCTTGGGTTAAATAAACGGCGATCCAGTGCTCACCTGGTAGCCTAGCAGGGTGAGTGTTAATGATACAGGCCGACGGTAAGATCCTTATGGGTTTTTGGGTAGTTGATCGCAGAACGCCGAGAAAATGAGTCCTGCATGTAATTTTATCCATGATGGCGGTGAGTTGCAGTGTGTTCATCTCAATAGTAGTCTATCAGTACCTGGCGGTTAGACAATTCAATGATGCTGTCAAATACCGCGTAAACAATTAAATTAATGGTATTCGGCAGTGGTTTTCTGAAACGAGCCGACTCTGATATTCCCGGACTTGATGAGGGAATGTGCTGACCGCACTCTTCGTCCGGGCGTGAGGTTAAATGCGTAAAGTGTGTATCCGCTCAGGAAATCATTCCTGCCAATACAGAGCGGTTGGTCTTTAAGGTGTCTCCCGGTCGTCATCACCAACTGATAATATTCTCGTACTGCCGAACCAGCTTCGAAATTAGGTTGTAGAGGCTTGAGGGATATTGTTGACCGTCCGACGAGACGGCTAAGAATTCCAGATCGTAATGTTTGAACGCGAATGGATTTTTGTGTAGGAACCGTGAATGCGTCGTTGTCGACCATGGCAATGACGATAGACTTTGGTAGCGCTCCTAAAACAGATTTTCCTGATTCAAACACGAGAGCCGGCCGGTATGGAGAACGATTTTAGACTGACCCTATCGACAGGGTACTTGGCCGTTGTCGAGAGTAATGTCTGAGCGTGAGCCAGTCTCACCGGTGGTGATACAGTAACTTTCTTGACAAATAGGGATGCGGACACTATATTTAATTTGTAAGCCACATCCGGCCCTCATCAGACAGAATTCATCTTTTGCTTGAATAAGTCGTATCTTGATATCAACCCGTTTATCATAAGTTTCTCTTGGAAGAATATATCGCTGTGTATGGGGCAAGTAGTTCCACCTCCTTGCTTTCGCTGGTGTAACCCGATCTCTTCAACAACCCTGCGTTATGGCCTGCGGGTCTTGAACATCCATGTGACCCGCCGTGTCTTTATGGAACAATCCAGCGCTGAAGACAGATTCCAACGATCTTTACCGTAGTTGATCAGACTCTCGATGATACAGCGATAAGGGTAAGTGCTCGAGAGGTCACGCCGACTTGTGAAAATATAGTGGTTCGGGTAGTTGATTAGACCCACCTTCGCAGGGTGTGCAATCTCTTCCCGTTAGGTCTCGTGATTTTCACCCGTAGATAGAGCATCGTGTTATTGAGATCCACATAATCATCGCCGCTGCTCGCGATAAAAAATTCCAATGGTGCAGAGCCCGATATGGCCGATAATGGGGATACTTTAAATAGCCGCTTTTCTCAATAACGGTCTGTGTCAGCGGGACCGAAAATAAGTCCAGCTCGGACTTGATGCATTCTCCGACATGCGATGCAGTAGCGCCATGTTAGAATATGGATTTTGTGGCTCTCTTGATCGACACGCTTTCGACTGACAGACCTCTTACGCTTTCTGCGTGCGAGTGAGCGCTTGTTTGATCCACGCACTGTTTTCTTCTTCTTCGGCGCAGCCCGCTGACCACGCCTCCTCACACCAGGCGGTTTAGACATTCTCTTACGTGCCATGACCATCAGACCGGACCCGTCTTGAGCTTTATCGCTATGCGAGCGCCAAAACGCTTGAGACGACGCCGGGATACTATATTTTTAGCTGCCGATTTTAGGTGTGGTTTCGCGGCTAAATCCTCTTTTAACAACGGTACGGCCATCCTGAACAGCCCTCTGAATAGACCTCCCTAACCCCGCACCGTACATAACTCCCGATCCCGAATAACCCGGTAAACCGCAGCCGGCCTGATTTTGGTAATAGCTCACATAGTCCGCGGTATTGGGCTCTCCGGTCTATAATAAACCATTTTTAAAGAATAGAAATATTTTTGGTTTAAAGTGTAGTTTTACGATGACTTTCCCATAAGAAAATGGTACTTTGTGGTTTTGATCGTCCTTCAACTCTATGACGATGCTGGTGATGTGATCCTTGCTGATCGATGCGTAATGGGGGTTGTCGTATCTAGCAATGACCGCTGCTTGCCTTTACCCGTTATATGTACGCATCTCAAAAGGGGAACGTAAGAATCTCCGACCGCTTGGTATTGGATGATGTCGGTGTAAACATACATTGTGTAGAACCCCGCGTTGATATCGCATTGATGAGGAGCGCATATGATGACGCTTATGTAAAATCGGGTTCTTTATGATAGTTTAAACCTCCGAGAGGTTTTAGCGTCATTCCTAAAATAGTGGCGAGTCTTCCCGGAAACTCATTGAAATGTTGGGTTTCGCGGTCAGATACACCTTTTGTTTTTAATTCGCATGATTCAATACAGCCGCTGGTGCGATGAGTTGATTTATAGCCCGGAAGATCGTGACGAATGTTTGCGTAGTACCCTCCGCTTATGTATAATTTTGTAATTATAGAAAAACCAATATTTGAGGGATTGCTATCCGGGGTTCCGGGGCCGTATGTAGGATGAAATGCCCATCTTCGTCATTAAAGTTGTACCAACTTCTAGGATATTCGATTTCTAGTCCGACTTCCCATTGTCCTTTCAAGTTTATAGCTTTAGCCAACCTGGTTGTATAGCTGGATATACGATTTTCAGGATAAACCGACGACGACGCATTGCACGCAACGTGACGTAGAACCCGTGATCCTCCATGACGGTCCTTCGTATGGTCTCATCCGTTAACGACGGTGCGTTTTAAGGAGATTGCAAGTCCAGCAGAGTTTTTTATCTATATAACTATTAAATTTTGAAGGCCATCCTAGCCATTTCACTAAAACAAGCGTAGATTTCCCTTGTTTTTCTGACCTAAAATCTTTTCCACCTTAAAAGATTTGTTTTACTCACAATTATTTTTGCAGCTCTTCTTCAAAACCCCTCGATGACATCGCCATCATAATCCTTGAGTCTGTAGACCGGGGTTGACGTGGAATACACGAGGATACGGTGAAAAATTCTTCCGTGTAGTTCTGCTCATAACCTTTGCTTAACGGGCCTCTCACTTTAGAAATCCTGACGACGTCACCGACTTTGAAATTAAATACGGTCTTCTTCTGCTTCTTTATATCGCCGTACAAGTTTTGAAACACTTGACCCTCATTTACTTTGTCGACGCCCACGGGTCTCATTCTGATACCGGTGATAACTGGTGTTGTACCCTTGAATAATGTCTTGTAAAACATCTATGTATCGGCGGAATTTGTAGCCGATAAAATCTCCACATGCGGCTTTTTAATGTTCTATTAAATCGCTCCACGACACTGGCTTTCAAATCCAGTAGCGGTAGCGAAGTGGTTAATGTCGTGCTTTTTCATCACATCTTGAAAATGTTTGTTAAAAATTCCTTTCCCTGATCCGTCTGCAATTTCTGAGGCACACGACCCTCTTTGAGTATAGACTGGAACGCTTTAGTAACCTCAATGCCGCTCTTATTCTTCAAAACTCGAACCCATGAGAACTTGCTAAATACATCTATGCATGTCAGGTATTTATGACCGTCATTATCCTTGGCGAGGCACTCATGTCGACAAGATCGGCCTGGAACTGTGTATCGATCCCGATACAACCACTCTATTTCGTTTGTATTTTATAGGTGCTGTTTTGTGTAATGTGTAAGCATCCTCACCAGCCAACCATTCTGAAACCTCTTTATCGCTTAGACGGACGCCGCTATCTTTTAAGACGGCGTCTTTTAATCGTTTTACCCCTAGAGAGCCGGGGTTGACGGTGTATAATAAGCCTTTTTCATGAGCTCCGACATGCTGTCGCTTTCAACCGATGCAAAAGAATAACGACAAGTAGTTTGAATCAATCTTTTATTAAAAACGTTACAGGATGCATGCAAAATCTAAGTAAATGGTATTAATACAATCTAAGTAAAATGATACACGTAAAGTAAAATGGATATAATACAACACACTAACTAAGAATGGTTAGTAAAAAGAATAATGTAGCAAATAGTTAGTAATAATGACATCAATGATAGTCTAACCAGAAAAGAAAGTCGCGGCAGGCCATCATGTTTTTGTCTAGGATGTAATCAACATACATTACGACAATTTTGTCAACGGTCTCATGAATATCGGCATGTTTTTGAATTTCATCATCATCGCTTTCATTCAAGATCAACTCAGTACATACATCCGCCACATAGGTAGAAGTACACAACACATCGGTGATTTCGATCGTACATTGTGATTCAATCATCATATCTAGAACCTCTTTTATCATTACATCAGGGGGGTCGGTACCATCAACACATTTATCCGTCAAATCGTCCCATGAATTAGCCAGTCCTCTTATTAACACCATATTTTTCTTGAGATTTGCCTGACGCGTAGTGTTGTGGTCAACTGGAATATCGCGGGCTGCGTCCGCAAATAATCTTATACAGCAGCTCAGTCATCTGCCGCCTGTAATGCTCTTTAAACATGAATTCCATACAGCTCCTTAGGCTAGAGGCTACACCCATGCTGGAGCTGACTTGGTCACCGCCATTCACAATTGAAAGACCTTGCCAGAGATCAACGACGTCAGAGACTATTTCCTTGCAGGGTTTGTCCAGAAGTTTCAGCCTGATTTCTTCTAGCTTGGCAACTATGAATGGTTCGCCTTTTAATTCGTGCAGAATAGTCCCGACTGTCCCTTGGATACGATGGGGTGAGATTTTAACCCACAGCGGTTTAGGAGAATACCGATGATGGAATGAAAAAGGGCTTAAACAGCTTGCCTGACAGCTCGTCAAAGTGTGTGTCAAGCAGAAGTTGGGAGGGTCAAACAGACAGGAATGTTGCAGCTGGCTAGGATGGTCAATCGCACACCCTCGCAGTCTTCCTTCAGCTTATCGCCGATGAGATGTTCCAGCAGCACCACGGTCGCTGCTTTTATGATTTTGAATCCGACGTCGCTGAAACATCCGCCTGTAGCGCCGAGACCGGCTTTAGTGTCGAGACCGGCTTTAGCGATGGGAAGGTAAGTCAGGTTGTGTGATCCGAGGTCTGAGCCCAATTTATCCAGCCAGTCTTTGGAGGGGTTGACGATGTTAGCCGGACCCCAGTCGCTTTTGGAGGTCCGATTCCCAATCTTTGTGGAGGTCCGATGGTCCAAGGGGAAAGTCAGGCAATGGTCGCTTGCTTGTCGTCAGGAGGGTCGAGAATGCTGCGAAGGAGATGCCGCAGCTACACACATGAGCGGGTAATGAAGCGCCGTCTTCAGCCATGGTTTATAAATGCTGCTTGAGAGGGTCTGGTCACTGACTTTATGGCAAATGTAGTAAAGGGGCGGGACGTCGTAGCACTGCAGCCATGGTTTATAAACGACGCCTGGGAGGGTCTGACCGGCGAGCTTCCGGATGTCCGTAGTAAATGGGGGCGGAATAGCACAGTATGTACTGCTGCGCACGCATCTCTCAGGGTGGAACAGCTGCACTTTAATTTTGTTGTAGCCATGCAGCTCGCACCATTTGAACATCTTGTTTATTATTGAAAAATACCGCCAGCAGATCCAGATCGCGCCACTTGAACAAAAATTGCATTTCATACAGATCGTTATGCTCGTTAGGCAGGACGACCCCTGACCGATTTTTGTTGAGCTTTGTCTTGTCTTTACAGCAGAATATGTAGACAGAATCATCTGGGTTCTTTTTAGCGTGGTCACCTACCACGCGTACCGGACATTCGGTCACCCCGTCCCACTCTGAAATGTACAAAGGCTCTTCGCCGCTGTTCAGATCCTTCCAGACAAATTTGTAAAATAATGACCAGTCTTTTCAGGAAATACAACACACGCGTCTTCCCCGGGCTGAAACTCGCCTGCGTTGTCGGTGGTGTAGAGTATAACAACTCGAGTTGATTTATGAAATTTGTACCCGAATACACGGTTACTGCTCATCATAAATTCACCTTTAGTCCATTCCGAAGTTCATGGAGAAAGTTTGTCAAACGGACGTGACCGAAAGGTTTTCTCGGTGCCATAGTCAGACTGGCCATCAGACTGTCCGTCGTTCTGCTGCTCACCCCCGCCTCTGGGGATTTAGGGGGCGATAAACAGTCCATGCTCATGTAGCTCATGTTTTCTTTCTGATTGATGTAGAACACACTGACCCATTTATATACGCTGCTATGGGAAGCGGATGGATGGGAGAATTTCCTGATAACAGCGTCTTCAAAAGACAAAACCTTCTGTCATTTATTATACAGCCTTCAAAAACAAAAACCACCTGTCAAAACATCAAAACCATCAAAACCTGCTGTCATTTATTATACAGCCTTCAAAAACAAAAACCACCTGTCAAAATCATCAAAACCTGCTGTCAAAACCTGCTGTCAAAACATCAAAACCATCAAAACCACCTGTCAAAATCATCAAAACCTGCTGTCAAAACATCAAAACCATCAAAACCACCTGTCAAAATCATCAAAACCTACTGTCAATAACATCAAAACCATCAAAACCACCTGTCAAAATCATCAAAACCTACTGTCAATAACATGATTTATAATACCGGAAGTCCCGCCTTATACAGGAAGTACCGCCTATACAGGAAGTCCCGCCTTATACCGGAAGTCCCGCCCCTGTACCGGAAGTCCCGCCTACACCGGAAGTCCCGCCTTATACCGGAAGTCCCGCCTACACCGGAAGTCCCACCCCTATACCGGAAGTCCCGCCCCTATACCCGAAGCCCCGCCCACCTGTCAATCAATCATTTTGACAGGTGGTGTATGGTACTTACTACTAAGCAGCTTTTGTTTCACAGAACTAATCATTGCCTGGGTTGCGTAGGCTACATATTTGTTGGTCGGATCTATCAAAATAGGGGGGAGACCCTTTTGGGGTAGGGGCGTGTTTGTTTAGGCGATTTCAAATATCAACATTACCTTTAATGCACTGTAAGTCGCTTTGAATAAAAGCATCAGCTAAATGCATAAATGTGTAAATGTGTACCAGGGTTGTCAGGTTTTCATAACAAAACCCACCCAATAGGCTATTCATGGGTTCCAAAGACATCACTTCCGCTATCCGTGGTATAAGTATCCACTTCCGGATACTTAGTCAATTGATCCAAGATGGCGCCAGTGTGTGTGGCTTGCCATCTGGCCCTGCAAGCGTTGTGTGCTTTTGTGCTGTTTGTGTCACTTACTGTTCAAAATGTTGAGTCTCTATTGGTGTATGATCGCTAAACATTACTGAATTTTCGACATTCTGCCAAAGATTTGATTATGCTGGAAAAAAGACATTGCCCCCGCTTCTATCGGGCATTCCAGCTTATCTCTGCCGCCTCCCCGTTATACATCCCCGGCGAATTTCTTTACGTCTAGGGATCTGGACTTTCTCTGTGTGACTGAGACGTGGTTGAGAGTTGGTGAGTCCAGTGTATTCTCTGAACTTTTACCGAATGACTGCTGCTATTTAAATTATCCACGCACATCAGGACGAGGAGGAGGAATAGCAATCGTTTATAAGAATGCCTACAAATTTAAACAACTATTGCTACCATCCTCGTTTAGCAGCTTTGAATTGAGTTTATTTGAGTTGGGCCGTTCTCTCAAAATGCTGGGTGCAGTGGTCTATCGGCCTCCCAGATACAATAAGGACTTTATAAATGACTTTTCTGCTTTTTTTGGCAGACATTATGCCTAAATATTACCATGTTCTTATTGTTGGGGATTTTAATGTTCATGTGTGTTGCCCTCACATCCCAATGGTAAAGGACTTTTTATGTCTCATTGATTCTTTTAATCTGGTGCAGTCTGTGTCTGGCCCCACACAGGAACGCGGACACACACTCGATCTTGTTCTATCCTTTGGTTTGCCTGTTCGTAACCTTGAGATCTGTGACGCAGTGTTTTCTGACCATATGCCTGTATTATTTGATATTGCTCTTGCTTGTAATACAGTTGAAACCCGCGCTGCTATTCGCCTCTGTCGCATTATTAACCCTTCCACTGCTGTTAAGTTTACATCTGTTTTTAGTCAGAACTGTGCTATACCACAGTCTATATGTAGTGATTCAGAGGCGATTAGCTCATGGTTGCACTCTACCTGTCAAACTGTTATGGATACTGTGGCTCCTTTAAAAATCAGGCAGCCAAAAACTAAATCGAAGACTATCGATGCAGTTCTCCATGCTCCGCAAACGGTCTATGTTGATGCTTCCTCTGCTTTTTGTGAAAATTTTCTTCACTTTTTTATTGATAAGTTTATTTCCACCAGTGCTTTTATCTCACCTCCTTCTAATGATCCCTCAGTCTCTGTCCTTTGCTCTGCTGTCTTTGACAAGTTTGAGCTTGTGACTTTGTCAGTATTACATGATATTTTTGGTCATTTAAAGCCCTCAGGTTCTCCATATGATGCTGTCCCTCCCTGATTTGTCAAGGAGGTTTTTCCCACTGTAGGGCCATCTGTTCTTGCAGTTGTAAATAGCAGTCTGTCATCAGGTGTGGTCCCTGAAAATTTTAAACACGCAGTAGTCCAACCTCTGATTAAAAAACCTGGTCTGGATCCTACAGTACTTGCAAATTTTAGACCTATCTCCAAGCTGCCTTTTCTTTCAAAAGTCCTTGAAAAGATAGTTTGTAGTCAATTAATGGCCTATCTGAAAGATCATAATATTCTTCAAGTTTTTCAGTCCGGTTTTAAAATGCTACATAGCACAGAATCTGCACTTCTAAAAGTTTTCAATGATATCCTTTTAGCTACTGACACTGGTGATTGTGTTATTCTGGTGCTTCTTGACTTAACTGCTGCATTTGACACTGTGGACCATGAAATCTTAATATTTCGTCTGGAGCAGTGGGTGGGCATAAAGGGCATAGCACTCCAATGGTTCAGGTCTTATTTAAAAGATTGGACTTTCTGTGTTAGCTGTGGTGATGCTGTGTCCTCTTCGGGGTACCGCAGGGCTCAGTTTTAGGTCCTCTTCTTTTTTCTCTTTATCTGCTCCCCCTTGGTTCAATAATCAGGAAGCATGGCTTGTCATTCCATTGTTATGCAGATGATAGCCAGATTTATGTCCCACTTAGAAAGAATGATACAGTCAGACAGCTACTTGATTGTCTTGATGATATAAAGGCATGGATGTCTCTTAACTTTTTAAGTTTCAATGAAAACAAAACAGAAGTGATGGTTTTTGGTGGGACCACTGGGACCCCTCTGGTTGATTTGGGTGCCTTGTCTCAGTACATAAAGCCAACCATCACTAACTTAGGGGTGAAAATTGACTCTGATCTTAAGCTCGACAGTCAGATCAGGGCAGTGGTTAAGTCAAGTTTTTTTCCAATTGAGGCAGCTGGCCAAAATAAAGCCTTATCTTTCAAGCCAACATTTTGAGACCGTGATCCATGCCTTTGTAACCACTCGGCTCGATTACTGTAATGCACTGTACGTGGGCATTATTGGGTCTTCGATTGCTCGTTTGCAGATGGTGCAAAATGCTGCAGCGCGTCTTTTAACTGGAACACGTAAATATGAGCACATCTCCCCCATTTTGGCATCACTTCACTGGCTGCCTGTACATTTTAGGATTACATTTAAAATTATTTTATTTGTTTTTAAATCCCTAAATGGGCTTGCCCCACCTTACATTTCTGAGCTGCTACACCCTTACATGCCCACCCATTCTCTCAGGTCAGCTGATCAGCTGTTCCTGAATGTGCCAAAGACAAAGCGTAAGCTCAGAGGGGATCGTGTGTTTGCTGTGGCAGCTCCTAAATTATGGAATGATTTGCCTCTGTCCATTAGGCAGGCCTCTTCATTGTCTTTATTTAAATCAACTCTTAAAACATATTTTTTCTCTGGCCTTTGACATCTGATGCTGACATTTGACAATTGACAGTTTTATTGTCTCTTAATGTGTGTTATTTGTATTTTATGTCTTGTATGAGTTTTTATTTCTCTGTACAGCACTTTGGTCCACTTCGGTGTTGTTTTTAAGTGCTTTATAAATAAAGTTTGATTGATTGATCACTTCCGCTATGCACGCCGCCATATTTGTGTCTGATGTGACAACGAGCTATATCTATGAGATTTAATAGATAATATTAATATATTGAAATAATAAACTACCTTTAACTGCCACATCCCTGGACTTGATTGTATTTTTAGAACAGCAAGTGTAACAGATAGACCATGTAATGCCCCGATTGTAAATTTAAAACTGACATTAGCACAAAACACTGATCAATGATAGTGTAACAAGATTTATTATCAGCAGCCCACACCAAGTTCTCTTTAATTAAAAATATGCATTTTCATTTATTCATAGGTTACAATAACATTTGTTAAAATTGTTTGCTATTGTTAAAAAATGCTTTACTGACTCAGACTTTCAGTTGTTATGCTTGTACATCAGTGTCATTCATCTATCATTTCCTCTGATTTTAGGGATTACTCATGGGTAAGGTTAGGTTTAGGTGTAGAGAAATGGTCAAGATTTAATTTTTTGATTAAAATGTTGACCCAGGAAAACATCTAACTCAGCAAAATCAGGACGTGCATGAATGACACAAGCGCTCTCTCGCCCCATGATCCCAGTTCTCATTTGTAGTGTATTGTTCATGCACAGCGATATGGTGCTTTATGGTAGATTTGGTAAAATTCCCCGTATGTAAGGCACTGCGCGGGTCTGCAGTGTTCCAAGAGTAAGAGAATATCAGTAAATCGGTCTCAGCAAAAAAGGTTGTCCGTGTCGTCTCTTCATTTACAAAGACATAACAGTGGCGACGAGGTGGTTTTGGAATCCACAGCGCTCTAAACGTGAAAGAGAAAACTTGATGACAACATGAACTGTTTGATACGGGACGGTGCACGGAGGCAGTGATGGTCACATGCTGAATGAAGTGACATCTAGTGGATGGACTAAAAACCACAGCTAAAAAGGTAACAGTCTGTAGAAACTCGCTGCATGAAAGAGAGTATTGGAAAATAAAGGAGGGCGACGAAACGGAAAAAAAGGAGATAAAAATGGTTACTATAGGACGAGTGCCAGAGTTTGACAACACTAAAGAGGACTTTGACACATTTTTGGAAAGATTTGAGCGATGGGTTGCAGCAAATGAAATTGATAGTGGGAAAAAGGTTGATGTTTTTCTGAGTGTCTTGGGACCAATAGAATATGGCCTCTTGAAAAGTCTGGTTGAGCCAGCGAAAGTGGTTGATTTAACGTACCCACAAATAACTCAGACCCTTTCAAGCCCAAGCCCATTTTGATAGCAGAACGCTTCAGATTTGATCAATGGAACTGTAAGCCTGGTGCCAGTATGTCTGGGCCCCCTCGAGAGGACAAAAGGCCCTCCTGAAATCAACAGGAACTATCTCTTGACGGTCTCATCATCTCCCCCCCTCAACACACCGGGTGGTCCACACCCTGTACTGCTCCTCATCACCTAGAATTCACTGAAAAACCCATGCAATGTAATATGTACAAAAAAGTAACCATACATGTTTGATATCATTTGAAATGTCTCAGTGCGCCTGGTAAAATGGTCTCATTCTCCCAATCATAATGAAAAGCTAAAAGAAGTTCTAAAATATGAGAAGTATAGTGTACAGCGTAAGGATGTGCCCTCCCCCTGATCTTCCATTCAGATCACCTCCTGTATGTAAATAAGCATTCTCTGCCACAGGATACCAAGAAGCCTTTTGGTTGCAAATTCTAAAGACTAAATTATAATGACAAGATACCACCATTTGGTGAGCTTATTGAATTATCTGGGTTTATAAGGAACGGGACACAGAGTTCTATGCCTGTAGGTTGACTGCCCACATAACCACTTGTGTGTAGTTTGCATTGCCAGGTATGGTTAACTGATGATTCTATTCTTGTAACATTGGAGTTTTGAATTATTGCTTCGATTACCTGGTCAATAAATTGTAACGCTTTGATTTTATTCTGACTGCCTCTAAGATTGCTTTCTCCCTAATAGATTAGCGGATTCGTGATATTTCCGCAAGCTCGCGCCAGTTTTAGCGACGGCCACACCGCGTCTTTTCAAGTGTACTTGGGTGCAGAGGTGGGTTAATTCCGCTTAGGGACGGCGAATGCCGCCTGGTCAGACTAAACTCGGCACGCCTATACCTCTGACTTTGATTTAATGTTACTTTAAACAAGGATTTGACCAGTCATTTCTTGATGATGCTCTTCGTGACAAATTTGTTTGTGGGCTTACGGGAGAAGCATATCACAGAAGGTTACTGTCAAGGAAGACGAAACTTGAAATACACTATAGCATCTATAAAGACAGCCTTCATGCTTTCAATTTGGAACTAGCCACAGCTAGACAAACCTTCTTCTCAAACCTTATAAACAGTAACTTAAAACAACACTCGCACTCTTTCTACTGTTGAGAGACTGACAACCCCCAAGTCAGATTCCCAGTGAAATGCTCTCTGACAGCAAATGCAATGAGTTTGCTTCCTTCTTTTCAGAGAAGATCAGTAATATCAGGAAGGAGATTGGCACATCTTCCTGTAATACAGAGGTCACACAGATTCGACAGCAATCTCAAAAAGAAGTGACTATGTCTGTTTTTAAAACAATTGATAGCAACATTTTGGAAGAAATAGTACAGCATCTTAAATCGTCAACCTGCTATCTTGACACACTTCCCACATCTTTTTCAAAAATGTGCTTAACTGTTTAGAAGCAGATCTCTTAGAAGTGGTGAACACCTCACTTCTTTCTGGGACTTTTCCAAACTCCCTGAAAACTGCAGTTGTTAAGCCCTTCTGAAAAAGCGCAATCTTGATAACACCATGTTGAGCAACTATAGACCAATATCAAATCTTCCTTTCATAGGTAAGATTATTGAAAAGGTAGTTTTTAATCAGCTGAACAACTACTTAAACTCAAATGGATACCTGGATAATTTTCAATCTGGTTTCGCGTGCATCACAGCACAGAGACAGCACTCATTAAGATAATAAATGATATTCGCTTAATTCTGATTCTGGCAAAATTGGTACTACTAGATCTTAGTGCTGCGTTTGACACTGTCGATCATAACATACTTCTAGAGAGACTGGAATACTGGTTCGGGCTTTCTGGGATGGCACTCAAATGGTTCAGGTCATACTTAGAAGGGAGAGGTTATTTTGTGAGTATAGGAGAGCATAAGTCTAAGTGGACGACCATGACGTGGAGTCCCACAAGGCTCTATTCTTGCACCGCTCTTGTTTAGCCTGTATATGCTCCCACTAAGTCAGATAATGCGGAAGAACCAAATTGCCTATCACAGCTATGCTGATGATACTGTGACGAGCGTCCTGGTATCTCATCAGCGTCACCCTGGAAACACCTGCACTCCCTCATTGCCGGCTGATCGGTCCCAGCTGCAGCTCGTCAGCCGGCAGCATTATAAGCCCAGCAGATCTCGCAGAGAAGGGAGAGTCTTGACTGCCGAAAGGCTGCCACTATCGTCTCTCTCCCTTTTCTTTACTCCTGCAGATAGCAGCGTGTGACCGGACAGCCACAACAGAGCACGAGCACGGGCACCCTGCACAAGGACCGAAGAAGAGACCACAGACCGCACCTTTACACCTGTGTGTCAATAAACCCACCCTCTGGGGCCATTATTGGAACGGTCCTTGTCGTGTGATTCTTCACCCCGTGACAATACCCAGATCTACCTAGCCTTATCTTCAAATGATTATAGCCCCATTGACTCCCTCTGCAAATGCATTGATGAAATTAACAGTTGGATGTGCCAAAACTTTCTTCAGTTAAACAAGGAGAAAACTGAAGTCATTGCATTTGGAAACAAAGATGAAGTTCTCAAGGTGAATGCATACCTTGACTCCAGGGTCAAACAACTAAAAATCAAGTCAGAAATCTTGGGGTGATTCTGGAGACAGACCTTAGCTTTAGTAGTCATGTCAAAGCAGTAACTAAATCAGCATACTATCATCTCAAAAACATTGCAAGAATTAGATGTTTTGTTTCCAGTCAAGACTTGGAGAAACTTGTTCATGCCTTTATCACCAGCAGGGCGGATTATTGTAATGGTCTCTCACCGGCCTTCCAAAGAAGACCATTAGACAGCTGCAGCTCATCCAGAACGCTGCTGCCAGGATTCTGACTAGAACCAGAAAATCTGAGCATATCACACCAGTCCTCAGGTCCTTACACTGGTTTCCAGTTACATTTAGGATTGATTTTAAAGTACTTTTACTTGTTTATAAGTCACTCAATGGTCTAGGACCTAAATATATTGCAGATATGCTCACTGAATATAAACCTAACAGACCACTCAGATCATTAGGATCGAGTCAGTTAGAAATACCAAGGGTTCACACAAAACAAGGGGAGTCCGCTTTGAGCTATTATGCCGCCTGCAGCTGGAACCAGCTTCCAGAAGAGATCAAATGTGCTAAAACATTAGCCACATTTAAATCCAGTCTCAAAACTCATCTATTTAGCTGTGCATTTGTTGAATGAGCACTGTGCTACGTCCGAACTGACTGCATTGTATTTTATGTATAATCCTTTTCTATTTAACTGTTTTAAATTTCATTTTAAATCAATTTCATCATTTTAAATCATTTTAAAATTCCTTGTTTTATTATTTTTAACTCCTTGTTTTTATTGGTGTGAATGATTATTTAACTTTCTTTTATGTAAAGCACTTTTAATTACCACTGTGTATGAAATGTGCTATATAAATAAACTTGCCTTGCCTTGCCATAAATACACATAAAGGCCTTTTTAAATACCATCGTCTGGCCTATGGAATCTCTACAGCACCTGCGATTTTTCAACACACTATGGACCAAATACTACAGGGACTTCCACATGTGGTGTGTTTCATGGACGATATTTTGGTCTCTGCGCCAACAGTTGAAGAACACTTGATGCTTCTGGACAAAGTGCTGTCATGGCTTCAACAGTATGGAGTAAGATTGAAGGAATCAAAATGCGAATTTCTCTGTAGCTCAGTGGAATATTTGGGGTTCAGAATTGACGGAAAAGGAGTGCATCCAATGGAAAGTAAAGTTGATGCAATTGTCAAAGCTCCCGCACCTGTAAACATCACAGAACTGCATTCTTTCCTAAGACTTTTGAACTACTATGGGAAGTTTTTACCACATCTTTCCACGTTGTTACACCCACTCCACAGACTGTTGCAAGCTAATGAAAAATGGCAGTGGTCAGCACAGTGTGACCAAGCTTTCAATGTCTGTAAGCAGCAGTTATTGCAAAGCAAGTGGTTAGCACACTATGATCCCAAAAAGCCACTGAGACTCGCCTGTGATGCTTCAACATATGGCGTAGGCGCAGTTATCTCACATTTGTTACCTTCAGGAGAGGAACACCCCATTGCGTTTGCATCGAGAACTTTGACAGCAAGTGAGAAAACTACGTGCAAATTGAGAAAGAGGCTCTGAGCATAGTCTTTGAGTGAAAAAGTTTCACAAGTATTTGTATGGGCGGAAGTTCCAACTGACCACAAGCCCCTTCTCGCTATCCTTGGTCCAAAATCTGCCATTCCTACACTGGCTGCTCTTCGTATGCAACGATGGGCTTTAATATTACTGGCCTATGACTATGATATTGAGTACAGGCGGTCTTCGGATCATGCAAATGCGGACGCGCTGTCCAGATTACCATGTGAGCAAACATCTACGGGGGAACAGAGGAGGAGATGGTGTTTCAAATCTCATTCCTCGATGAATTGCCGATCAGTGCAAAAGATATTGCCACAGAAACTAGGAACAATCCAGTGCTTTCGAAAGTGTTGGATCTGACATTGTCGGGATGGCCGAGATATGTCACAGATGAAAATCTGAAACCATTCCTTGTTAAGGAGGGACCAGCTTTCAATAGACCAAGGCTGCAAACTGTGGGGCTCAAGGGTGATCATTCCTCCAAAGTACAGAGAAAGACTTCTGTCCGAGCTTCATGAAGGTCACCCAGAAGTCATGAGAATGAAAATGCTAGCCAGAGGATATCTATGGTGGCCAGGTCTTGATAACGACATCCAGAACTTTGTGAGTAAATGTACTCCATGTGAATTAGAGCGAAAACAACCATCCTGTGTGCCTCTTCATCCATGGTCGTGGACAACCACACCTTGGGAACGTATTCACATTGACTACGCTGAAATTGACAAACAACACTTCTTAGTGATTGTGGATGTTCATTCAAAATGGGTCGAAATCTTCCCTACTCATCTAACCAATGCTGAAAAGACAATAAACATCTTACGTCATCTGTGGTCTGCCTACGGACTTCCAAGGGAGTTGGTATCAGATAGCGGTCCACCATTCACCTCCAGGGAGTTTGAGGAGTTTCTAAAGAATAACGGGGTACACCACATTCTGTCACTTCCATATCACCCCGCTACAAACGGACAAGCCGAGTGGGTGGTTCAAACATTCAAGAAGGCCTGGGAACGGCTACGTTCGGAGTCAGTATCACCGCAATTACGCTTGGCTCGTTTTTTGTTAACCTAATCGAAATACTCCTCACATAGTAACGGAACGAACACCTGCCGAACTGTTCTTAAAAAGGCAGCCTCGAATCCGTCTTGCTCTGCTAAAGCCAAATACCTCTGCTGTTGTTCTCAAACAACAAAGGCAGCAAAAGAAGGGCCATGACATACTGTTTCAGAAACTCAGATCTTTCACAGTGGGACAGAAGGTCAATGTGGTTAGCTTCAGGCATCCACATCGTGCTTGGGTTCCAGGTGTGATTCTGCATAAGTACAGACCTCGCACATACCAAGTGAAAGTCAGAGATCGAAGTGTGAATGTGCACGTGGATCATCTTCTGTCATCTAATGCACAGGATATAATAGATCCAATAGACACTAGAATGGCTGATGACTTCGCTCCTGATGCTGGTAACGAGGCTCATGCAAGTGCCCCTCAGCCACATATTCCGATGGACACAAGAACAGTTCCTGGTTCTGAAAGATGATATTCAATTCGGCAAAGGAAGGCACCAAACAGATTAGATCTGTAGTTACAGACTGATTGAGGTTACTTAGTACAACGTTCTATTCAAAGAAGGTGTTCAAAGGTTATTATAAAACATTTTTTATGAGTCTGAAATCAATGGGGGAGGAAATGTAGTGTATTGTTCATGCACAGCAATCTGGTGCTTTACGGTAGATTTGGTCAAATTCCCCGTATGTAAGGCACTGCGCGTGCACGTGTCTGCAGTGTTCCAAGAGTAAGAGAATATCAGTAAATCGGTCTCAGCAAAAAAGGTTGTCCGTGTCGTCTGTTCATTTACAAAGACATAACATTATTCAGCCTGAATTGTAAAATACACACAAAGTAGTCAAAATGTCCATCGTGTGGAGTATCTCATGTAAATACGGGGTCTGTTATGGCTTAAGTGAACGTAAAAAGGTGGGTGAAATCGGATGTCAGCCCAGGGGCGTAGCCATCATTTCAAAAGTGGGGGGGGACGGAATGTCTAGTGTTATACCTGTTTTTTTCAGTTAACCCTTGTCTAATTGACAGGTTTTATTTTTAATCATACCTTTTTGCTTAATATGTTTTATGATTATATTATTATATAATGATTATAAAACATAAGGAAAAAAGAGAGACAAAAGAAAGAAAGAAAGACAACAGGTACATATTGGTACTAATGTGCACCTTTTGAGTATAAGTTACAAAATGTCCTTATAAGGGTACTATTGTTTACATATTTCAAATTGTATTTTGTGTATGTTGTATGTACAGTACATGGCACACAGTAATAGATACATCTATATACTACTTTATTCTGTTCTGTTCTATACAGTCCATGTTTCAGGAATTAAATAAAAAAAGTAATTCAAAACAAATTATTGCAAAGAAACTATGTATTGAGCTCAACTGACAAACGTGTCAAGCAGACGCGATTTCTTTAAGACTGCAAGGGAAGCTCAGCTTCCCTATAATTGTCAAAAATGAATGGTCAAATATATGTACTATTATGTTAACATTTTATTGACTAAAATGCGTTAAACACGTTCATCTCGAACGAAAACAATTTCGTTCAGAATCAGCTACTTAGGTCGGCTGACTCGATTTCCATTCATTCCCCGAGCGCATAGTGCATTACTCTGTTGAAGCCCAGCCATTGACTTCAATGGGGCTGCTTTAAACAGTTTTTTCAGTGCTTAGAAACAAGACGGTCATTGGATAATGCTGCGATTATGTCCCGCCCACGGACGCCAGCGTCTGGGATGAATGGAGGAGGCTGGCCCGGACTCCGAGCGTCTGCGTGATGATTGGAGGGTCTGTCATCTCTTTTAATCCACTTTTATGTCCTAAAACGCTCGTTTTTGGGGTCGACAGCTTATAAAAACGTATTTATTGTTTTTTTTAGCTTGTTTGCTATACACATTGTCACATATCAGCTTATAGACTTTTTTTTTTTTTTTTTTTTTGTTATAAATAAATGACAAGGAGGCGGCAGCTTCAAGAATGCAAAGAGACGGTTGGTGTGGGCGTGGTCTTCAGATTATGACGCTGTATCACTCTGTGTCTCCATTTCCAACTCAGTCCCATCGCGGATTTTGCATGTGTAGTCGAAAGACAAACTGCTGCAACCTTCATCGTATATTTCACACAATTTCACACCACATTCATTGTTTCAGTTTAACATAATTCCCACATTTCCTCCCGCTGAGTTAAATATATATATATATATTTATTAGATCGTTTGTTCATTAATTCATATTCATAGTCTGAACTAGCCAGCTAGCAAACTGCACACGATGGCAGACAGTGCTAATATTGTCGACCTGATTTTGGCAAAGCCATTAGAAAGTCTTCCTTACGAGGAGAAACTTAGAATTAAACAGCAGGGCAGATCAACACCTAAGATTGATTTAGTGCAAAAGATAGTAACAGGTCTTTTCAGCTCTCCTGGTATGACAAAGTTAGCTGGCTGACTGGAAGTGCTGTGAAAAGAAAATGTACTGCTGGCCATGTCTCTTGATGAAACCATCTCATGGATGTGTTGTTTGGTCAAAATTGGGTTTGGAGATCTGTCAAACTTTGACAGGGCATATAAAAGGCATGAAAATAGCAATGAACATGTGAGTGCATGTGCAAGATTAAGTTGCATGGGCAGGATCAGGGTTGAGCATGCAATCAATGAAGGTGCTCGCATTCAAGTGGCTAAACATAATGAAACTGTTAAACAAAACAGGGCCTTCCTAAACCGCTTTATTGATGTGACATCCTTGCTTGGCCGGCAGGAGCTGTCATTTAGGGACATGATGAGAGTAGTGAATCATCCAACAAGGGAATTACAGAGAGTTCACAGAAACATTAGCTAAATATGACTCTGTCCTGTCCACACACAATTCGAGTCCTCAACTGTGTTTTCTGGTATGTCACACACTATTCAAAATGACTTGATCTCTGCTCTTGCAGCCACCACTGATCAGATCAGAGATGAAATTCAGGATGCTCCCTTTTGATGGCAGGTGGATGAAACCACTGATATATCCTGCCGTGCCCAACTCTCTGTCATTGTTCGCTATGTGGATAGTGCAGGTAAAATTCAGGAGCGCTTCATTGATTTTTGATGTTTCTGGGGTAGATGCTCAGTCCGCTTTTTGATGTTTTAAATGAGAACATGCAGGGCTACAATTTTAAGGATAAGCTTGTGGCACAGACCCATGATGGGGCTGCTGTCATGGCTTCAGCTCTCAATGGTCTGCAGGCCAAAGTGAAAGCAATAGCCCCCAGAGCAATGTTTGTGCATTGCTATGCACACAGACTGAATCTGGTGCTGTCACAGGGGCCAAATGCTTGCCTGAGTGCAGAATTTTTTTGCATCACTCTCTGGGTTTGCCACATTTTTCTCAAAATCCACAAAGAGGACGTCTTTTCTGGAGTCTGCAGGCTGCTCAAGGTTGCCCAGAAACGCTCCTACTCGATGGAATTTCACATCACGGATAGTGAGCACTGTGGCAAACAATTATGATGGCCTCCTGCAGACATTTGATAACATCATTGCAGATACGACAATGGATGATGATACACTGGATTGTGCCAAAGGCTTCGTGAGGAAACTGGAGGATTTTGAGTTTGTGTTCATGTTGTACACATATGAACAAATCTTCTCTGAGACTGATGTGGTCTTTGATATTGTCCAGCAGAGAGCGATGGATGTTCTTTACTGCAAGAAAAGAATTGAGTCTCTTCTTGCATTTGTCAAAGATAAGAGGTCAGAGGGGCTTTCCAAGCTGTTTATGCCAAAGCAGCAGATCTCACATCAGACCCAAGAGATGAGCCCATGAGAAAGCGCCTGACCCAATTGCAGGATCCCCAAGAGCTACAGAAATCTGTACATGGCCATCCTTGATAACATCTTGGAGCAGATTCTCGACGTTTTCAAATTTGGAAAGTATGCTTTTCTTAGAATTAGTCAATCCAGGGAAATTTGATGACATGAGACAAGCATTTCCAGAGGAGGCCTTCCAAAGTGTCCTGAAAAGTTATGGCCATCACTTTGATTCAGGGAGACTGAGGTCTGAACTTCAAGTCCTGTATTCAGATCAGGACTTGCAGAGTAACAGGGGAAAGCTGTGTGATTACTTGGTGTTCCTTAAAGACATGGAGTTGGACAGTGCAATGCCTCAGCTTTACAAACTGTTCTCATTAGTGGCAACAATTGAGCTACATCTGCAGGTGTAGAAAGGAGCTTCTCCTGTTTAAAGCGGCTCAAGTCCTACACCGTAACACAATGGGCCAAGGCCATTTAAGCAGCCTAGCTCTGCTGGCCATTGAGAGGACACTGGTCAAGTCACTGGAAAAGACGCCTAGTTGGTACGACAGGGTTACAGAGCATTTTCTTGAAAAGGAACGTAGGGCAGAATTTACATATAAATAAATGGACAATTTTTATGATTTAGGCCGAAAATGAGCTTCCCCTCTTTAAAAGATCAGCAGCCGCCACTGGTGTCAAGGTATGTAGACACTAAATCAATTAAAAAACAAGATGAAATAATCATTTAGTGACATTTCCTTTAAGCTTTCTGGCTGGTTTGTTTAAAAGTAGTAGCTTTTTGACACAGTATTATAGCTAACATATCTCAATATATATAAAGCTACTTAAAACTGAAGTATAAAAAAGTAAAGATTAGTCTGATTAATCTATGTTAAAAGGTATAAGAAATATCTAGACAATGCTGTAAATAATCTGTCCTTACCTCTGAAGCCTCATTGAAACTTTCTGCCTCATTCACTCTCAACTCTGAATTCACTTCTGTCTCTGTCTAAATAAAAGTAGTGTTTGAAACATGTACATACAGGGAATAGTGACATACAGAAGAACATAAATTAAATCCACTGCTGGACAATAACCAATTATTTGTATCCTAAATTATTTTTTAACACTTTAGTATGGGGAACACATTCACTATTAACTATGACTTTTGCCTCAATATCAATACACTCTTAATTTACAGCTTATTAATAGCTTGTAAGGTAGTCGTTGTAGTTGTTAAGTTTATGTATTAGGTAGGATTATGGGATGCAAAATATGGTCATGAAGAATACCATACCAAGTTGTTAATCGTACTAATGTTAATATTTGTTTCTATATTTTACTAATTATGTGTTTTTTATGATTGGTCCATATATAATCCTACAAACACTTGTGTATAAATAGATTTTATACAATGTAAAAACAGCCAGGTGTTAAAAGCCACTCTGTTTGTTCTCACATGTGAAGTTTATTTTTCTTGAGAGTCATCCTGATTCTGCCCTGATAAACCTAGGCTGTCTTTTTCTTGTTCATTCTTGACAACACATAAAAACATAAAATTAGTGCAATAATGAAAGAGCACTCCTAAATGAAGATCGTTCCTATATCTGATCGTCAATGCATGCATACTTGACTGAAATACATTATGTAGAATTGGCTTAAACATGTCACAACGCTGTAAAATCTCAGTTCAACATTATCTTTATTCTTATTTGAAGGGTTCTGATAACATACAAACGTGTTAAAATAAAAACGTTACAAAAGAGTTACGAAAAATACACTGAAACTAAGTGCACGTTTGTCCAGGCAGCT
The DNA here is from genome assembly GCA_027564155.1 of Gymnocypris eckloni scoliostomus. NCBI lineage: Eukaryota > Metazoa > Chordata > Actinopteri > Cypriniformes > Cyprinidae > Gymnocypris > Gymnocypris eckloni. The sequence goes on along the minus strand of CM050414.1, from coordinate 49,300,694 downwards.
TTTTTCTCTCCATATAATTAACATCAAAACTTGCTAATTATTCAACAAGAGCAATAGGCAGAATCACTCAACATTGTGCAACACTATTCGGATACCACATGCCAACTTACGCTGCTTGACTTTTTCGTAAAAAAGGAGTGAAGAGTTTTTTTGCCTCTTTGAACTCATCGCGACCTCTATGATTGTTGATACCATAGACATATATATACGTAGATGCCCCATGACGCGCTGTAACGTAACCCAGCGTCGCCGCCATAATGATTGGGTCTCATCACTCTACGCTAGCACCAGAGTCAATCGGAGTTAACGGAGAGCGAGCAACTATGTCCGTATTTTGTGCATCTTACGGTTGCAATAACCGGCGCAGTATTGATACCAGATCTCGTGGGATTACCTTTCACGAGTAAGATTGAACAATCATTTTGGTTATTTTACCATTTATAATATTGTGTCATCGTAACTAACGTTACTTACGTGTAACGTTATTACAGCAGGAACTGGTACTCTCTCGTTGTCTCTTGCTGTTTTTTCTTCACATTTTGAAGGTTTCTCAGTGATACAGGCTTGAGGAGGCAATGGGAAGTTGCTATAAGACGGGAGGGTTTTGTTGTGTCTGAGTCGTCAAAGCTCTGTAGTGAGCACTTCAAGCCTGATGATTTTGACAGGACGGGTCAGATTTTAGTCTTCAACTTCCCATGTCATCTCCAAGAGTAGGTGTATTTTTACTCTACATGCTAACAGAAATGTCTATGATTCATATGTAAAACAAAAGTTAATCACACTTTGATAAACATGTTTTTTTACAATTAGTTCTTTGTGCATGTTTAGGAATTAGTGATGTATTCTGTATTACAATACACTGTGGGATACTAAAACCTTTTCAAGTGTTTTTAAAGAAGTTGTTTAAGTATTATGTTTCTTATATTTTAGCCTGTAGTGACAAGGAACACAAAAACTTCAAGGAAAGATGAAGAGAGCCTACCAGTGGACCTTTCTCAGCATTTCCCTGAAAGTGAAGCTCAGCCCAATGATGTGAGTATTTGTAGGTTATTTTGATATATCCCATACGGCTGTGAGCATCATGGCTCTGGTCATATCAAAATCTCTCCCTTGCTTTCTGAACTCTTTTCAGACATACTCACATATACACTTTTTATATGTTATAAATAAATAAATACATATGAACACATACACACCCTCTTTCACTGACACTCTCAAACAAACACACACGCACACTTTCTCTCTTTCCCATACTCATGGTGCTGGCAGTGATATTACAGGTAAGAAATTAAGAATGTGTGCCTGCACATATGCAGTGCTATGCACCAAAACAACTGTGAGTGGTATGATATAAACACCACTGAAAATATTTTCATCCTTCTTTCTACTAGGACAACTCCTATGCATTGACCAATTCTCCTACTTGTCTAAAGGCCAGACTCAGTGAAGCTTTGGCTAGAGTGGAGAGTCTAGGAGAAGCAAAATGCAAAGACCGAGAACGGAGAGCAAAGAAAACCGTAAAGAGTCTTCTGAAAGATCTGAAGAAAAAGAACCTTGTGTGGGTGTGTGTGAGTGAGAGAAAGTGTGTGTGTGAGAGAGAGTGTGTGTGAGAGAGTGTGTGTGAGAGAGAGAGAGAGAGAGAGGACCCATCCAAGATGGCGGTCACAAGATACGTTAGCTCCAATAGGCAGCGTCAGTCTATGAGGCATCTATGTATATAATGTATATGGTTGATACAGCGCGGAACCACGGGTGCGATCTAGGGCATGTCGTGACGTGACAAACTGAGTGACATTGCCATGGAAACATAAACGTCATGTATAGACTATCTTGTCTTTTTGAAATGTAAATAATTCTGCATTAATATATATTGCTCCATTAAAACCTCAACATGTCGAGAACACAACTGTCCAATGAAAAATTTACTTTTTATAAAAAGTGAGGGGGACACGTCCCCCGTGTAATCTATGCCCCCATATTACATCCATACATTCGGTTTTAAAGGGACAGCCCAATACCCGTCTAATCACACTACAAAATATGCTACATAAACGTATACGTTAAAAAAAACCTATTGTATTTGAAAAATTACTTTAATTTATATCTTGATCGTATTTGTATTGTAATTTCCTTCTTTGTCAGTGTTAATAAAACAACCATGTATATACAGTGGGTACGGAAAGTATTCAGACCCCCCTTAAATTTTTCACTCTGTTATATTGCAGCCATTTGCTAAAATCATTAAAAAGTTCATTTTTTTCCTCATTGTACACACAGCACCCCATATTGACAGAAAAACACAGAATTGTTGAAATTTTTGCAGATTTATTAAAAAAGAAAAACTGAAATATCACATGGTTCGAAGTATTCAGACCCTTTGCTGTGACACTCATATATTTAACTCAGGTGCTGTCCATTTCTTCTGATCATCCTTGAGATGGTTCTACACCTTCATTTGAGTCCAGCTGTGTTTGATTATACTGATTGGACTTGATTAGGAAAGCCACACACCTGTCTATATAAGACCTTACAGCTCACAGTGCATGTCAGAGCAAATGAGAATCATGAGGTCAAAGGAACTGCCTGAAGAGCTCAGAGACAGAATTGTGGCAAGGCACAGATCTGGCCAAGGTTAAAAAAATTCTGCTGCACTTAAGGTTCCTAAGAGCACAGTGGCCTCCATAATCCTTAAATGGAAGACCGTTTGGGACGACCAGAACCCTTCCTAGAGCTGGCCGTCCGGCCAAACTGAGCTATCGGGGGAGAAGAGCCTTGGTGAGAGAGGTAAAGAAGAACCCAAAGATCACTGTGGCTGAGCTCCAGAGATGCATTCGGGAGATGGGAGAAAGTTGTAGAAAGTCAACCATCACTGCAGCCCTCCACCAGTCGGGGCTTTATGGCAGAGTGGCCAGACGGAAGCCTCTCCTCAGTGCAAGACACATGAAAGCCCGCATGGAGTTTGCTAAAAAACACCTGAAGGACTCCAAGATGGTGACAAATAAGATTCTCTGGTCTGATGAGACCAAGATAGAACTTTTTGGCCTTAATTCTAAGCGGTATGTGTGGAGAAACCAGGCACTGCTCATCACCTGTCCAATACAGTCCCAACAGTGAAGGTGGTGGCAGCATCATGCTGTGGGGGTGTTTTTCAGCTGCAGGGACAGGACGACTGGTTGCAATCGAGGGAAAGATGAATGCGGCCAAGTACAGGGATATCCTGGACGAAAACCTTCTCCAGAGTGCTCAGGACCTCAGACTGGGCCGAAGGTTTACCTTCCAACAAGACAATGACCCTAAGCACACAGCTAAAATAACGAAGGAGTGGCTTCACAACAACTCCGTGACTGTTCTTGAATGGCCCAGCCAGAGCTCTGACTTAAACCCAATTGAGCATCTCTGGAGAGACCTAAAAATGGCTGTCCACCAACGTTTACTATCCAACCTGACAGAACTGGAGAGGATCTGCAAGGAGGAATGGCGAAGGATCCCTAAATCCAGGTGTGAAAAACTTGTTGCATCTTTCCCAAAAAGACTCATGGCTGTATTAAGTCAAAAGGGTGCTTCTACTAAATACTGAGCAAAGGGTCTGAATACTTAGGACCATGTGATATTTCAGTTTTTAATAAATCTGCAAAAATGTCAACAATTCTGTGTTTTTCTGTCAATATGGGGTGCTGTGTGTACATTGAGGAAAAAAAGAGCTTAAATGATTTTAGCAAATAGCTGCAATATAACAAAGTGAAACATTTAAGGGGGTCTGAATACTTTCCGTACCCACTATATATATATATATATATATATATATATATATATTTCTGATATCGTGTTCATATTGCCTACTCTCCCGTATTCCACCATGATAAATATGGCGACGATTCCCTACAACAGTTATAGTTATTACTGTTATAAGAGGATAATATGAGCAGAAGTGATAAATGCCAGTCACAATTGTTTAGTTCACTGTATATTCGTGATTGCAATATTTTTCTTATTTTTGTGTATTTTTTCCCCTCAGATTTGCAGCTTTGTCTTTCGTGTACAGTATGTAATTGATTGGTTGTTGGTTTTGTAAGATTTATCACATTTTATGTTAGTTAAGCAATATCACACGAGGAAGAGTGTTGTTTTCAGCACCATTGCAAATGTTTATTGAACTAATAAAATCAATATAAGAAATACATATAAGTTAAATGCGTAGCCTATTTTCTCATTTTGCTGTATTTCGACGAAGAGTCCAAACAAAGCCATAATAGAACAGCACACAGCAGCCTTTTGTATTGATGAAATTATATAATAAAATGATTCACTTTATTCACTGAACGAATCAGCCATTTGAATGAATGATTTAATGACTCTAGATTGTAACTTGCTGACACCTACTGGCTATTTTACTTTCATGTTGTTGCTATATTCAAACTTTATATATTTATATGACATCAATATGACCATGTTATGCAATTATATATGTAAATAAACACAAAATCCAAATGAATCATTGTGTATATCAAATCTACATGGCCTCTATAGCTGCCTCCTCTGTAACACTGATCAGTAGTCAAACCTAGCCCAGTCAATTCAAAAATACTACATTAATTTATTTATCAATTTACTCATTTACCGTAAACGGATCGGCAGGTATGTGTACAGCAGTGACAGATGGCCACATATAACTGTGTCCTTTATGAAAGGAAAACATGATTTTGTGCGCAAGTTGGATAATTTTGCATTTATATCATGTCCCAATAAAGTGGCGGTCCCAACTAAAAATCAGACTCTTGTACGACACTGGTTTGTCTGCTATGGATGTCCCGCCCGGCTGCACTCGGATCAAGGTAGGTGTTTTGAGACAATCTGTAAGCTGTATGGAATCAACAAGAGTCGCGTTCTTACCAGTTCTTATCCGCAAGGAAATTCACAGTGTGAAAGGTTTAATCGTACTATGCACGACATGCTGCGGACATTGCCTGCGCAAAAGAAGGATTGGAAGACTTACCTGCCTGAGACGGCTTACAATTGTCACGGTACAGAAAGCTCGAGATCCAATTGCGAGTGAAAAACAGATAGTCTTTATTTGACAACTCCAAAACACAGTGGAGGTGAAGATAAGCTGGCAGTGCAGGTGCAGACTCCAAAACACAGTGGAGGTGCAGATAAGCTGGCAGTGCAGGTGCAGACTCCAAAACACAGTGGAGGTGCAGATATCATCGGTAGTGCAGGTGCAGTAAACCCGGCAGTGCAGAGTCTCCAGCCTTCAGGAAATACTGAAACGCGACCAGGCGAGAACAGCCTCCGGACCTGGAAGACTGACACAGAGAGTAAGAAACCACAAGAGTAAAAACGATCTGATAACGCACCACAGAAACGCCAGCCAGATATAGGCAGTGCAGACGAGCTACACCTGTAACCGTTCTGATTACCTCGTCAGGTGCACGGTTACTAGGCAACGCTGACAAGCACAACGAGCGGGTCCACCCACATAGACGAACACAGAATGAGCACACAGATCCATGAACCGTGACAACAATAGCCATGTACAGGTGCTGGTCATATAATTAGAATATCATCAAAAAGTTGATTTCACTAATTCCATTCAAAAAGTGAAACTTGTATAATGTATACATTCATTCCACACAGACTGATATATTTCAATTGTTTATTTCTTTTAATTTTGATGATTATAACTGACAACTAATGAAAACCCCAAATTCAGTATCTCATAAAATTAGAATATTACTTAAGACCAATACAAAGAAAGGATTTTTAGAAATCTTGGCCAACTGAAAAGTATGAACATGAAAAGTATGAGCATGTACAGCACTCAATACTTAGTTGGGGCTCCTTTTGCCTGAATTACTGCAGCAATGCGGCGTGGCATGAAGTCGATCAGTCTGTGGCACTGCTCAGGTGTTATGAGAGCCCAGGTTGCTCTGATAGTGGCCTTCAGCTCTTCTGCATTGTTGGGTCTGGCATATCGCATCTTCCTCCATCTTCCTACCATGGTCCTTAAACCAGGTACTGGTAGCTTTGGCACTGTGTGCAGGTGCCAAGTCCTGTTGGAAAATGAAATCTGCATCTCCATAAAGTTGGTCAGCAGCAGGAAGCATGAAGTGCTCTAAAACTTCCTGGTATACGGCTGTGTTGACCTTGGACCTCAGAAAACACAGTGGACCAACACCAGCAGATGACATGGCACCCCAAACCATCACTGACTGTGGAAACTTTACATTAGACCTCAAGCAACGTCGATTCTGTGCCTCTCCTCTCTTCCTCCAGACTCTGGGACCCTGATTTCCAAAGGAAATGCAAAGTTTACTTTCATCAGAGAACATAACTTTGGACCACTCAGCAGCAGTCCAGTCCTTTTTGTCTTTAGCCCAGGCAAGACGCTTCTGAAGCTGTCTGTTGTTCAAGAGTGGCTTGACACAAGGAATGCAACAGCTGAAACCCATGTCTTGCATACGTCTGTGTGTAGTGGTTCTTGAAGCCCTGACTCCAGGTGCAGTCCACTCTTTGTGAATCTCCCCCACATTTTTGAATGGGGTTTATTTCACAATCCTGTCCAGGGTGCGGTTATCCCTATTGCTTGTACACTTTTTTCTACCACATCTTTTCCTTCCCTTCGCCTCTCTATTAATGTGCTTGGACACAGAGCTCTGTGAACAGCCAGCCTCTTTGCAATGACCTTTTGTGTCTTGCCCTCCTTGTGCAAGGTGTCAATGGTCGTCTTTTGGACAACTGTCAAGTCAGCAGTCTTACCCATGATTGTGTAGCCTACAGAACTAGACTGAGAGACCATTTAAAGGCCTTTGCAGGTGTTTTGCGTTAATTAGCTGATTAGAGTGTGGCACCAGGTGTCTTCAATATTGAACCTTTTCACAATATTCTAATTTTCTGAGATACTGAATTTGGGGGTTTTCATTAGTTGTCACTTATAATCATCAAAATTAAAAGAAATAAACACTTGAAATCTATCAGTCTGTGTGGAATGAATGTATACATTATACAAGTTTCACTTTTTGAATGGAATTAGTGAAATAAATCAACTTTTTGATGATATTCTAATTATATGACCAGCACCTGTACATTCGTCAACGGGTTACTCCCCGTTTTATCTAATGTTTGGGCGGGATGCAAGAATGCCCATGGATGTCCTAGGAGGGAAGGATCTAACTGATGATGAGGCAGATGATTTGGATGAATGGGTGAAGGATCACCATGAACGCTTGAGGATTGCAGTGAAGACTGCAAAAACAACCGCTCAAGAAGCCTCCAGGAGAAGGAAGAGGGTCTATGATTGCAAGACATCCGGAGCGCTCATTAGACCTGGTGACAGAGTATTGTTGCGCAACCATAAGTTTAGGGGGCGGAACAAAATTCAAGATAAGTGGGAGTCCGTAACATATTTGGTAGTACAGCAGAATTACCCATATTTACACCATACGTCCTGAGCCAGGGGGTCCCACAAAAGTAGTTCACTGGGATCAGGTTACAAGACAGGTTACACGTGCTGAAAGAGAAAAAGGGTTGTCAGAAACAGATGTTGACCCTCATGACATTGTTTACACTCTGTATCCTACAAACTTTCAGATTACAGATTTACCTGTGGAGGTTGGGGTTGAAGTGTTATGTGAGGAGAAGGGTAGTGTAAGTGAGAGTGAAAGAGTAGAACCTAAACAAGATGCAGAATCTGAAAACTCTGACACTCCAGAAAATGACATCAGTGGGGTACCTAATCTGAGATGTTCTAAACAAGAAACAAGGGGTACATTGCCTGTAAGATATAGAGATGACTATGTAATTTGGGCTTAGAGTGTCAAAAATAAGTAAGGTTGTTGTTGTTGTTGAATTTGTTCTGTGTTTTCTATTTCTTCTAGGAATTCTTGGAATTCAAAGACTTTTATATTGACAAAGCATCAGTTTCAGTTAAAAGTTAATGATAAAACTTAAACCAAACATATGCACAATTTTATTGAAATAAATTGAACGGCTAGTAAGAAAAGAAAAATATTAACATTATATTATTAGCATTCTGTAAGAGAAGTGAGACAGGCTATCAGGATTTAGTGGCTGTGCAGACTGGCTTCATAAGGGCAGGATGCTTATGGTAGGCAGAAAAAGATTTTTGCTCTCTTTTTGAAAATGTATGCGTTTTACTTTTCAATAATAGCTCTGTTCACAATGACTCGTTTCGCTGCATATTTTTTTACATGATAATATAAAAATTACGAAAATAATGACATTTTATTGCTTATAAATTATGGCAGTATTTCATGTTAAAATAGAGACAATGCCTTTAAAATCCAATTTTTTGAAGTCAGATTAGTGCCATCTGTTCGGAGTACAAAAAAGAAAAACATCTACAATTCCATGGTTTAGCCATTAGATTCCTATATAGCTCTATATAAAATTCTTATAAACTTTCTAGTGGTTTTTAGGCATAAATACACATTTTTATTAAGTTGTGGATCTGGATACACTATATTGCCAAAAGTAATGGGCCACCCCCTTCTAATGAAAGGTTTGAATACTTTAGCAATTTCCACGAGTACAAATCTTAATGTTTAAGCATATAATGATATTCTAGGGAACTGTGTGCTTCTAATTTTATAGCAAAAGTTTGGACAGGACCCTTTCTAACATGACAGTGCCTCTGTGTATAAGGCAAGGATCAAAGAGAAATTATGATTCAGTCAGTGTGGAAGAACTTGACTGGTCTGTAGAAAGCCAAGTCCCAGCTGAACACTTCTGGTGTGAATTTAAATGCAGATCTTGAGCCAAAAATGTATCACCAAACACAACACCAATGACTGTATTTTTTTTTTGCATATTTCTCATTCATTTGAGAAATATGCAAATATGGTGACCAATGACCAATATGGTGGTCATTTTTGACTGTGAACAACACAAGTGAGACTATTTTTCCCCCGCCATTTAGCTTTTTCGAATCAAGTCCACTATTGTTTTTATGGTCACATAGCAACTACAATAAAAGTCACCGAGTTTTGTACCATTGCGATGAAGTAGCGATTTTTAAAAATGACTGAACAGCACCAGAGGGTTAAAAAAAAGGAGTGAATGGATTGTATAATTGTAGAGTGGTTGTGTCTACACACTACTAAGTAAATTTATATGCAAATTAAGATATTTTGCAACTAATGTCTCCTTTAAAATAAAAATATTATAATCTTAATTTAAGTGATGAAGGATTTTGAAAGTCTGGCAGCAATCAGTGTTGAGCACTAATGTAAGGTTAACCCTGCCTAGTTTACATGTTTCAAAATGATTAACAGTTGAAAACATTGAAATTTCAAAAAGTCATCAAATGTAATCAGTTACATTACTTTATTAAGTCATTAAAAAGTTACACTACTTATTACATTTTAAGTAGGGTAACTTGTAATCTGTAGGTTAACCTATTACATTGCCAAAGTAACCTTCCCAACACTGTCCATTGCTTACAAGCAATGTTTCTTGTTTCTTTATTAACAAGAAATGGTGTGACTCCAGGAATATATCCATTCTGTCGCGTTCCTGTTCGCCTCATCTGGAGCATCTCTCCATTATCTGCCGCCCATTCTATCTGCACTGGGAATTTTCATCAATCGTCATTACTTCTGTCTACATTCCACCACAGGCTGACACTAGCTTGGCTTTGTCCAAACTCCACGATGAGCTCAGCGGATATGACAACAAACATCCTGACGCTGCCTTCATCATCGCCAGGGACTTTAACAAAGCCAACCTCAAGAAAGTCTTGCCGAACTTTCATCAGCATATATCCTGTCCAACCAGAGGACTGAATACACTCGATCATTGCTACACTCCGCTCAAAAATGCCTACAAAGCCCACTCATTGCCGGCTTTTGGCAAATCAGATCATGTCGCCATTTTCCTCACACCGGAATACAAACAAAGGATCGTTCATGAACCGCCGGTGGAGAGGGAAGTGACGTGCTGGTCCTCCCTCTGAAGCTATGCTACAGGCGTCTCTTGATGACGTCGACTGGGACATGTTCCGGGCGAGTTCATCTGACGTCAGCGAATTCACGGATGTAGCATTAAGCTTCGTAAACACGCTAATCGAGCAAGCCACTGAAACGGTAACAATAAGGACATTTACTAATCAGAAACCGTGGGTGGACAGATCAATCCGTGATGCGGTTAACCATCGCACTGCCGCATACAATGCCGGTCTGTTGTCAGGAAACATGAGTACAAGGCCTCGTGTTATGCTCTCCGACGTGCAATAAGAGCCGCTAAGCGCCGGTACAGAGAGAGAATTGAGTCACATTTCCAGCTCAATGACTCTCGACGCATGTGGCAGGGACTGAAGACCATATGTTCCTCTGGAAATAACTCCTACGCAGAGGTGAGAGCAGATCCGTTGCTGGCCGAAGAACTAAACACCTTCTACGGCCACTTTGAATGTAATGGCGGCGCAAATCTGCCGAACAGCCCGTCAGGAAGCAGCAGACAGAGCAGCGATCATGTTATCACCGTGTCAGAGGATGATGTTCGGAGGGAACTAAGTCAAGTCAAGTCAAGTCAAGTTGAGCTTTATTGTCATTCCACTACGTGTGTGGACATATAGTGGGACGAGATGTCGTGCCTCACAGGACCACGGTGCTACATAATACAGATATACATAAATACAGATATACAACACAAAGTAAAACAGTATAAACCTATACACAACTAACCTACTGTCAGCTTTGACTATACATATGCTATATATAAAAGTGGTTACCTATACATAAACTAAAAAATAAAGTAAAATACAAACTGTACAACTGTGCAGATGACTTCAAATACTGTACATGTGCAAAAGAGAGACATTCAAGCAGCTGGCTGGGGAACAGTGTAAGGTGATTTGTGGTGCATGAGCCAGTAAACATACATACATTACAGTCATATATTTCAATCAGTCTTGGATTATGTGGGATTACACACAATGGTGTGTGAAAGTGTCTAGTGCATGCAGAGGAGAGTGTGTTGCTACAGGTGGCTTGTGCAGTCCCGCTCACCTGAATTCCACAGAGATAAAAGTTTACAGTTTTTCCTGAGATGTGGTAAGGTGGTGGGGGTTGTTTGGGGTTTCAGAGAGGCGGTGTGATTTGAGTTCAGGGCTCTCACAGCCTGGGGAAAAAGCTGTTGAGCAGTCTGGAGCAGGCTCTGATACTCCTGCACCGTCTACCTGAGGGTAGGAGCTGGAAGAGACTGTGGGAGGGTGGGTGGGGTCCTCCACGATACTTTTTGCTTTGCTGGAGCATCATGTAAGGAAAATATCCAGGATGGAGGAGAGGGCACCAATGATTTTTGCAGCGGTGTTCACTGTCCGCTGGAGGGTCTTTGGTCTGCTGCACAACTGTTCCCGTACCAGACAGTGATGCAGCTGGTCAGCACGCTCTCAATGGTACCCTGTAGAAGGTGGTGAGGATGGGTGGAGGGAGGCTCTTTTCAGCGGCGGAGAAAGTGTAGACGCTGTTGTGCCTTCTTGGAGATAGACTTGGTGTTGGTAGTCCAGGTGAGGTCCTCTGTGATGTGCACCCCAGGAATTTAGTGCTGCTGACTCTCCACAGTCGAGGTGTCGATGGTCAGTGGGGTGGTCAACAGAGTTTCTCCTGAAGTCCATCACAACCTCCTTTGTCTTCTCCACATTGAGGGACAGGTTGTTAGCGCCACACCATTCAGCCAGCTGTGCCACTTCCTCTCTGTAGTGCGTTTCATCGTTGTTGCTGATGAGACCTACCACTGATGTGTCATCGGCAAACTTGATGATGTGGTTGGAGCTGAACTTGGCAGTGCAGTCGTGGGTCAGCAGCGTGAAGAGCAGCGGGCTGAGCACACAGCCCTGTGGGGCCCCTGTGCTCAGTGTGGTAGTGCTCGAGGTTGTGGCCGACCAACTGACTGAGGTCTTCCGGTTAAAAGTCCAGGATCCAATCGCAGGGAATTGTTGAGGCCCAGCAGGCTTAATTTATTGATGAGCTGTTGTGGGATTATTGTGTTGAATGCTGAGCTGAAGTCGATGAACAGCATTCTAACATATGAGTCTTTATTTTCAAGGTGGGTAAGAGCCAGGTGGAGGGTGGAGGAAATTGCATCATCCGTGAGAGCGGTTTGGGCGGTATGCAAACTGGAGCGGATCGAGTGTGTTGGGGATGCTGGTTTTGATGTTGTGCATGACTAGCCTCTCAAAGCACTTCATTATGATTGGAGTCAGTGCTATGGGACGGTAGTCATTTAGACAGGACACAGGTGATTTTTTTGGTACCGGTATGATCGTTGTGGATTTGAGACATGTGGGGATGACTGCCTGGCTCAGCGAGGTGTTGAAGATATCTGTTAGGACATCTGTCAGCTGTTCAGCACAGTCTTTCAGTCTGTGCCAGGTATATTGTCAGGACCCGCAGCCTTGCATGGGTTAATCCTAGATAGGGTCTTCCTTACGCCGGCTGGAGTCAGACAGAGTGCCTGGTCGTTGGGAAGTGTGGGCAGTTTTTGTGCAGATGTGTCGCTTCTGCATTTCAAACCGTGAATAAAAGTGGTTGAGTGCATCTGGGAGGGATGTGTCATCGTCGCAGGCCTGTGGCGGGGGCTTGTAGTCAGTGATGGTCTGAATGCCTTGCCACAGGCTCCGTGTATCTCTGCTGTTTGTGAAATGATTATTGATTTTATTGCCATATGACCGTTTTGCATTTTTGATGCCACGGGACAGATTAGTTTGCTGTTTTGAGGGCTGCTTTATCTCCTGATCTGAACGCTTCATCTCTGGTTTTAGCAGCCCACGAACCTCTGCTGTCATCCATGGTTTCCGGTTTGCACGTGTGGTGATGGTCTTGGTGACTGTCACATCATCAATGCAGTATTTGATGTAAGCAGTCACAGTTTCAGTGTACTCCTGCAGGTCTGTATGGTTATTATAGGTGGCCGCCTCTTTAAACATGTTCCAGTCTGTGTCCTGGAAGCAGTCCTGCAGTGCTGAGGTAGCATTGTCTGGCCATACCGTGATCTGCTTTTGAACCGGTTTGGCCAGTTTGAGAAGCGGTCTGTATGCTGGGATTAGCATAACAGAGATGTGGTCCGAGTATCCGAGGTGGGGGCGGGTTCGCTTTGTATGCGTTTTCACTGTCGTAAACAAAGTCCAGTGTGTTATTTCTTGTTGCAAAGTTCACATGTTGGTAGAACTTTGGTAAAACTGACTTTAAGTTAGCGTGGTTGAAGTCGCCGGCTATGATGAAAAAGCCGCCGCCGCCGGCGCGGGTAGCATCAGTAGGCGAGGCCGCTGGTCTCGGGTCCGGCTTCAGCAGCAGACAGAGGCCTTGTAGCTTCTCAGTAGTCGCCCGGTGAAAGATGATGTTTGTACACATTGTCGATATCCAGGAGGCTCTGGCGATCATAGATGTGTTTCCGGTGTATGTCTTTTGATTTTCCAATAAAGTCAGACAGTTTGAAGACGAGGAGACGAGACTAACAGACATAAAACACAGTTTTTAGGACCCGGAGTAGCCGCTGTGTCCGAACGCGCCGCCATCTTGGATAGGTCGCGACTAAGGAGAGTGAACGTCAGGAAAGCAGCAGGACCTGATGGGATTACTGGCCGCGTTCTGAGGTCCTGTGCTGATCAGCTTGCTGGTTTGTTTACTTCCATATTTAATGAGTCCCTTGCTACCTCTGTTGTTCCCACCTCCTTTAAAAAATCTGTCATAATCCCTGTGCCTAAGAACAGTAAACCCTCTTGCCTGAATGACTATCATCCAGTTGCCCTCACATCGACAGTCATGAAGGTTTTTGAGAGACTTTTAAAGAAACACATTTGCTCCTCCATCCCTGCTACTTTGGACCCTCTTCAGTTTGCCTATCGGCCAAATAGGTCTACTGATGATGCCATCTCCCAGGTCCTGCACTCCTCCCTCACTCACATCGACAAGCAAGAATGGCAACTATGTCAGGCTGCTATTCATAGACTATAGCTCAGCTTTCAACACTATAGTCCCCACCAAGCTAGCTGTCAAACTCTCAGACCTCGGCCTAAACACTTCACTCTGTGACTGGATTCAAGATTTCCTCACCGCCAGACCACAAGTGGTGAAAGTCGGCCAGTTCACCTCCAACTCCATCACCCTGAACATAGGAGCCCCACAGGGCTGTGTCCTGAGCCCCCTGCTCTACTCTCTATACACCCACGACTGCGTGTCCTCTCACAGCTCCACTTCTATTGTCAAATTTGCAGATGATACTGTGGTTCTGGGCCTCATTAACAATGATGACAAGGCCGCATACTTGGATGAGGTGGAGAGACTCACATCATGGTGCCAGGACAACTGTCTCTCTCTGAACGTGAGCAAAACTAAGGAGCTGATCGTGGACTTCAGGAAGAGACAGCAGCGGCCCTACACTCCTCTTATGATCAGTGGGACCCCTGTGGAGAGGGTGAGTAGCTTCAAGTACCTCGGTGTAAACATCTCCGAGGACCTAACTTGGACTACACACATTCAAACTCAGGTTAAGAAAGCCAGGCAAAGACTGTACCATCTGCGACAGCTGAGGAAATTCAGGGTCTCACCAGCTATCCTGAAAACTTTCTATTCTGGGGCCATAGAACGTGTATTGACTCAGTGCATCTCAGTGTGGTATGGTAATTCCTCAAACCAGGACTGCAAAGCTCTACAGAGAGTCGTGCGCTTAGCTGAGCGCATCTCAGGGTCTGCTCTCCCCTCTCTGCAGGACATCTACCTCAAACGCTGCAAAAGCAGAGCTGCTAAAATCCTCAAAGATTCAACTCACCCCGGTAACCATCTTTTCTGTTTACTGCCATCCGGCAAGCGCTTCAGGAGCATGATGGCAAAAACTGAAAGACTGAGGAGGAGCTTCTTCCCTCAGGCCATCAGGCTCCTAAACTCAAACTCAGTTTCATAAACATTTACAAGACTCATTGTTAACTGTAAATATTCTCATATTCTCAATATTGCTGCTTTATGTACATTACCCTGAACAACCCGTCTGCACATCCCTCTTATTCACATTACTATTTATTAAGTCCCAGTACACTGTTTTTTTTTGCACATCTTATTGTTTTGCACTTTTTTATTTCATTGCACATTTTACTCTTATTTCTCTTTTTACCATATATATGCCCTTGTGTTGTGTTACTTTATATAATTTTTTTTTTTTTTATTTTGCACTGTCCACTGAGCGGACCTGATTCGATTACATTTCACTTCGAATTATACCCTGTATAATTTCTTATGTGACAAATAAAGAAACCTTGAAGACATTGTTGCTACAGCTGCTCGAAGCACGGAGAAAATAATGAACTTTATACAACTGGCTGAGGGCGAAAATATGCTAATACTGGACAGTAGCCTACTTAAGCTGTTGTGGCCCAAGTAATTATGACATACTGCTCAGAAAATCAAAATGGCTTGATCATTTGTAATTGAGTCAATTTTTTATCATTGTAGGGTGGTTGGGTGTCCACACACTGCTAAGATATTCTCTACTAAGATAATATATGCAAAAAGTGAATTTTGCATCCAATGTCTCCTTTAAAATGTAAATATTATAATCTTAATTCAAGTGATGGATCTCTAAAGTCTGACAGTAATCAGTGTTGAGTACTGTGAGCGTAACCCTCCCTGGTTTACATGTTTGAAAATGATTATGCGAACATTTTGAAAACTAGAAAGCAATCAAATGTAATCAGTTACATTACTTTAATAAATTAATTGAAAAGTTACACTACATATTACATTATAAATAGGGTGACGTGTAATCTGTTAACTCAACAGCCGTGTTTTCTGTTAGAGCGGATCGCGACGCGTAATCAACGGGGAAATCGCGCGGCAGCAGGACGTGCTCTTACATCAATGAGAGGTGGATGTAACCGTGTTAAAGAAGATGTGCTGTTCTGATCCAGAAATTATCTTCATCAACTGCAAGCCGTTCTACTCTACTCGACTTCTACTTCCGCCTCAAGCGCAGGTGAGCTCAGCTTTACAGAAACGTTCATGCTCTTTAGTTCAAAGTTTTAAATCTTTTAGTTATGTGCCTAAAAGTTTCTTTTTTTATTGGAGACTGTACAAACAGGTTTATGTGATCCTTCACATAGTGATAGGCCATGAACAATCAACATTTCTGGATGCCGATTTTTTATTTATTTGGTAGTAATTTGAGGTTTAATTGACAGCATACTTGAGGAATAATAGTTCCGCTTACACTATGGTTACACCTTAAGATATTGTTCAGATGTTGTATTTCAAGACAGGCCTGGCTCCAGATCCCTGCTGTAAAAAAAAATTACAATAGAAACCATCGGAGTTTGTAATGGTTTTACATGAAACTGTAATCGTGCCTGTTGGTCTCTAACAGGTAATTGGTCACCTACTATTGGTGGCTTGTTAAAAACCACTAAATCCTAATAGAACATGTCCCAAAACCACACGAGGATATACTTTTTTAATGGTTAAAATTTGATGGTCCGTAATGTTTGTAATGGAAACCATTGAATTTGAATTTGGTTTCTATTGGGTTTTCTTTTCAGCAGGGATGAGAGATGTAGGGTGGACCAAGTGATATTCCATTTGGGCCCTTTTGGTTTAAATTAATTTTCATGCCTATTGATATAGCTTTAATATTATACATTTATGGTAGTTGTAAGGTTTCTTTGTTTAATGTTGTTGTGGTTTCTTAATTTTGAATATTCTCTGTGGACTGTCGTGATGAACAGACAACAACCAAGATGACGATGATTCCCTCCCCTGAGCCATTTATCAGAGCAATTACACAAAAATACATATTGTACAGTAACATCACAACCCCCACCACCACATCAAACATGACTGCTTTGAATTTAAATTTAATGTAGGCTTACTATGACAGCTTGGGGTAAGGCAAGTTTTGAACAGTTTCTATGAACTTAATCAAAAACAAAAACAGATAAATCCTCCATAGTGTGTTCACATTTTTTCAAACAATTTCAAACAGCAATAATTTACTCAATCACATTTTTTTTGGTTTCACTCTGTGAAAGTGAAGGCTTAATTCAGGAGATGGCACAACTATTTGTAAGGTAAACAGGTTAAAGATAATTATATCTCGACCTGGTTTGCTCATGCAGATTAGTGAAAATATCCAGCTTCTCTTACAAACATTATTTGTGCTCTGTGAAAACAGAGTTAGTCATTTTTTTTGTGATTGGCTGTTTTCTACAAAAAAAAATCATCCTTCATATGGTAAAGAACATTCTGTGAAAGTTTAACCTGTATATCTTTAATATTGACTGAGTAAGGTCATGTCAAAGATTGAAATTAATGGTAGAAATCAAACTTTGATGCTTTTCTCATAATTCGATTTTGAGACTTTAGCCTAGATTTCACAGAGAGGGTCACATTTAGTCAAATGCTTCACATTTAAATGAATGCAAAATCATTTTGTTACTGTGAACAGCCCAGAGTTGGAAAGGTTCATTCAGTTTTTGCAGAAACAAAACAGCAAATCAACATTCAAAGACAAAACACTGTAACAATAGATGTATATCCTTACATTTCAGAGCTGTGGCCATTTAAGGTAAACTGTAATATTTAGGTGGCTGACATCCTCCAAAGAAAAAAAATGCAATTGAAAGGCCTATTAAATGGTATTAAAAGTTTTACTTTGATCATTATATGCTGTCTATGTCTTTATCCTGGTATTTGATAAGTGGTGCTGTAGTTTTTGGATGAACTTAGGCTCTACTAAATATTCAAAATAAGAGCACTAATATGGAAGACTACCAAATATACGAAAAAAACATCCTGAGAGGTAAAATCCAAAAGTCTGAAGGCAACAGCTCTAGTGAAACGAAATGAAGTCTGTGAAACACAAAGACATGCCAGCTGTATGGCTCTCTAGAGGCTGCATGTAAACACAAGAGATTGCCTTTGGTTTGTTATTTTAAAATAAATCTATTTTCAAATGTTGAAAAGGGTGGCTTGTTCTTTTCAAGACTGTCCAGTTTAGATCAATTCTAAGTGACCACTTCTATGAAGTAACATTCATGTACATAAGAGAAACATACAAAAGGGGTTTGACCATGGATGTTGAGATCTCTATTTCATGCCCACAACACTTCTAAGACAAATTTAAAGCCAACAATCAAGCAGTTATCTTGCATTTCCACCGGTTTAAGTGGAGCTAAATGAGTTCAGTAACAACAAAGAAAAGACTTCACCACAGTGTTGCTGTCGAGACCCCTTGAAGACTGACATGCCTCAGCTAATAAAAACTAAAAATCACATTGAGTGTTAAAACTATGACCCTGAGGAATGTTTTTTGGGGTTGAGAGCAGCCTTTTTAGCTTCCTCGGGCAAAAGTGAGGGATCGGTCAAGATTGAGGTGCTGGTACAGAGTTGTCGTAACGTCCCGAGTACCACTGGAGGATACAGAAACACACACAGTCAACATAATATACTACATCACAATGATCAAAGCGTAACTACAATAGAACAGAAATGTTAGAATAACAAAAGTTTGTGGATTCGAGACCACCAATACACTAAAACGACATTTCAATTATCATTTCATGATCAGTTCTCCCCTTAGATCATATTTAATAAAATATAGTAATATTGTGCTTGATAAATAAAACTGTAGTAATTGGTCTATATTACATACACATCTATATACATATATAAACACATACAATCGATAAAAGCGAAAAAATAGCTTATTAAATCACAATTTTTTCTAAAATTAATCGTGATTAATCTCACCTAACATTAAAGTTTTTAAATATACTTTTATATTGCAATTATTTAACATTCAATATTCAAATGTACAAACAACAAAGACAGTATATTTTTTATATTTCTTTAATGGCATCTTTTTTTATGATTGAAGGCCAGCATTAGAGGTTGACCGATATATCGGCCGGCCGATATATTGGGCTGATATTTATCCTTTTTTAACATATCGGCATCGGCCAGCCGCGGGCAGCCCCGTGTTATTGATGCGGTGGACGTGCTGCTGCTGCATGTGAAGGACCCCAAGCCAAAACTTTTGGAAGATTCAACAACAGTCCTGGGAGATAGAGGCAAGGCTTAAATTCTGATATTTCAAAGTCCTATGGCCATATATTTACTATATATTACTAGTAAACTATGAAGTGTTGCTTCACTCAGTGAAAGAAAAAACGAATAGCACAGAACCGTCGGGAACTCGCATAATGCTACAGCTGGTGGAAGGTTTGCTTACTTGCGGTTAACTTTAAGGACTGTAGTCGAAAACTATCAGCAGCTTACTTGCTAATATATTAGCCCCGATGTTATAAATTCTGTTTTATTTGTCCTGTATCCGAGTCGGAGAATTTCACTCTGTGCGTGGGTGGAGAAGGCGGCAGCTCTCACTGCAGCGTGATTGAGGGCTACATTACTCTGCCCCGCTCAAAGACAGCACCGTGCTCGGAGACAGAGCTGTCCTGGAGCAGCCCAGAACGGTGCGTGATATTGGTTCAGAAGCATGGTTTGATGCAGACAATAGCCGGGTTTCCATTCAACTTATTTGCATTAATAAAAATTCAGCTCAAGAATATGCGCATCTGCGTATGTTTCCATCAACTGTGTAATGCGAATTAAAATGGACATCCATCAGCCTAATAAAGTGACGTGTTCTGACCAATGACTATATATATAGTCATTGGATCATCCAATCAGATCATCTACGATCCGTTTCACCCCTAACCAAAACCATTCACTAATGTGTTGTTTTTGTTGTTAACAGATTGCTTACAAGTTACAAACCAAGTAACTATAATCTAGTAATCACACACACAAAGAAAATCTTTGTCATGTTGCACAGCCTTGTTTGCCTTGCACAGCCTTGCACAAGGCTGTGCAACATGACAAAGATTTTCTTTGTGTGTGATTACTAGATTATAGTTACTGGTTTGTAACTGTAAGCAATCTGTTAACAACAAAAACAACACATTAGTGAATGGTTTTGGTTAGGGGTGAAACGGATCGTAGATGATCCGTGTGGACCAGTCCCCACAAGGTTCGGCACGCATGTGATTCGCGGATTAACTGAAAAATTTAACCACCATAGAGTGAAGTTATGGAAAGCCAAATGGTTCAGAATTCGCCTGGTTTTCAACGCCGTGTGATTATTAAAACGCCGTTTTCATAACGCCGCAAGGCGTTAAATAAGCGCCGTTGGGCGCTAAGTTAACGGCAGACGCCACCACGCGTTAAAATAACGCCAGGCGCCGACCGGCGTTAGCTTAACGTCACACGCCACTTAAGATGCAGATTTATTCGCTTATCTACATGGACACACCTCTTATGGCTCGAGGAATCTACGGCAAGTCTGAGCATTCAGTTTGCTACAGCCGAAGATGGCAAGGAGAGCTTTTGTTTTGCAGTGTAAATACACTGTAAATGACTGCACTAAGCTTTTGCTGTCTGATAATCCGGGCCTGATGTCTTTCAGTCATCATTAAACAGGTAAAGATTGTGTCTATGTTCTCCAAAAATATGTAGTTAGATACTTGAGTTTTAACGGTTTCTATGTGAATTCTATGTGATATTAGTAAATTTAGTAAATTGCAATACTATTTAGGGCAGATAGGGTGGATAGTATCTGAACATTTCACTATTAGTTTATTAGTTTAAAGACCGTATAAAGTGCTAATTTTAAAAACAGAGCCTGGTGCTATAAAAGGTATATTTTTCTGAGCACTTTACTATTAGTTTATTATCATATGTCATGGGTTAATAAATATATTTTCTTTCAATTACATTTTGTGCTGTGCAAAAGGTATTTGTTAAGATGCACCTTTTTTGTTTTGTTTTATATTTTGTTTTATTTTATTGAACAAAATTCATGTGCATTACACTTCACAGTATACAGTGTTTAAAACAATTTTTGCCATCTTCGCTGTAGCAAACTGGATGCTCAGACTTGCCGTAGATTCCTCGTAGCCATAAGAGGTGTGTCCATGTAGATGGCGAATAAATCTGCATCTTAAGTGGCGTGTGGCGTTAAGCTAACGTCGGTCGGCGCCTGGCGTTATTTTAAGCAGCGTGGTGGCGTCTGTCGTTAATTTGCAACGGCGCTTATTTATGGAAAGCCAAATGGTTCAGAATTCGCCTGGTTTTCACCGCCGTATGATTATTAAAACGCCGTTTTCATAACGCCGCAAGGCGTTAAATAAGCGCCGTTAGGCGATAAATTAATGGCAGACACCACCACGCGTTAAAATAACGCCAGGCGCCGACCGACGGTAGGTTAACGCTAATTTTTTTTGTTTACATTTTTTCCTCAACTTTACTACTACCCTCTGCTGTCAGTTTAAGACCCAATGCACACTTATACACATCTGAATTAAAACAAATCATAGCATCATTTTAAAAATTGCATATGCAGATACATTTTTTCTGTTTACCATTAATTCCATAGCTCTACTGTTCATTTAAAAAAAAAATGCATTCTCTTAGTTTCCAGTTGCTGAAATTTAATTAAAATGCGATGGAGAACTTACTAGGTCTGAGGACTGGGAGGGCACAGTATCGATTCAGCCACTGCATGGTGGTTTCACACAACTCTTTGTTGTTGGTTGTAGACACTGTCCCATTAAAGGACTCAAACAGAGGCTGAATAATGACGCTAAACTGAGAGAAAAGTATTAAAGAAAATAGGCCCGTGGAGGAGTTCAATAGTACACAGGAGGCTGACGAGGAGCAAAAAAAAACAACAACAACTAAAAAACACTGAAAGAGTCGGTGTAAAGTGTAAAAACTAACCTGGGCACCTGAAAACTGATCCTATTTGTTGTGAAAAAACAAACAAACAAAAGGGCAGCATTTTGGGGGCCACAGTCAGTTCGCTGATGTGTTGACTGGACCCCTCACAAAAACACGTTTTTTTTTCAGCTTTAAAATGTGTATTTTTATTATTATTATTACATACTAATATTTTATTTTAATAAATTATGAGGAATAAACCAATAAAAAAATGACTATAGTAATAATTCTATTGTATAATTACAAAACAAGAATAAATTATTTAAAATTACAATACTAAATATTATTGTCTGGGTTAGGTTTTTTAATGACCAAAACTTATTTTGAGCAAGATACCGTATCAGTGCACTTTGAGGTCAAAATACATGCAGGTTGTCAATACTCTAAGCACCCTCATGGGATGTTTAAAATAAAATAATTTTGATCATGTAGTGCAGTGGTTCCAGTCCTCGCGTACCCACCCCCCGCTCTGCACATTTTGTGTGCTTCTCTTATCGCTTCAGATGTTTGTTCTATTCGACTGTAATTGCCCTGTGAAGTGGACATCACATCACAGGATATTCCGCCATGATTCCAGTTCGAAGCGAACAAATATGTTCCATTCCAAGGGCACAGAAGTGTGCGAGACATGCATTTCAATTATATTTATTTACAGTTATATTATGTCGCATTTCACGCTCCTCAAGTAAGTTTCGTCTGTGAGTGAAGACACAGCAGGAAGCGGCGCAGCGCAAATCCGTAAATGAATGTTCCGAAGTGAAGTAAACTTGAACTGATTTCTCCTGCTCAGGGAGCAACGAACACTGTAGGGACCATGTCATTCAGAAAACAGTTCATGCACAGAGCTGACTTCTAAGGAGCTGATGAACTGAATTAGGTGTGTTAACAAAGAGCGACATGCAAAATAGGCAGAGCAAGGGTACACGAGGACTGAAATTGAGAACTGCTGATGTAGTGCAATGGACAAAAAGCATAACCGCTGACTGATGGCTGATTCACATACCATGTGGCTACAGAATAAAACCAATATGTTGGACTGAATAATTTCAGACTAAAGGATACAATCCAGAATCTCCAGTTCTGAAGAGTTCTGTTCTTCACATAGTCATCAAACATCTCCCTCATGTGGTCAAAGCGATGGCGTGTGATGGGAACCCCTGTATCAGGAAGCTGTTCCTGGCACAAGCTGCAATAAATAGTGGGCATCTTTAACAGTTCATCTAGAGGTTAACTGTTTGAAACCAGGTATGTTTTAGAGCTACCAATCACAGGTATCTGTACACTGAAATAGCCTGGCTATGAAGCAGCAGTTTTTACAAATGTAATACTTTAAAATAGTAAAGAAAAAGGCTACTTTATTGCAATAAACATACCTTATAGATGTATTAAGCTCCTCAATCTCCTCTCGCAGTCTCTTGGCCTCTTCCTGAATCTGTTGTCTCTCTAGTTGCAGTTTGCCAATGTAATCAACTGTTTTTTGAAGTGTAGCAGCATTACTAATCTAGAAACCCAGTAGTGGGTAACAAATTAAATCAATAATTAACTTTTGATTATTTAAAATAGGTTCTCTTACTACAGCTGTGCAGAGACAGCTAAGTAAGAATCAGATTGTGATTTCAAGAATCAAGTAAAGTAAGATGAATTCAGATTTACATTTGATTGAGGCCTGAGAGTCGGCACAAGATTGCACAATGTCTTGAAGCAGGCATTTATGGTGAATCGCCTCTTCTGCTCAGCAGATATGTGATTCACTCTGCGGCTCTGTGTCAAATCACATGACAAAATTATAAATAGAGACAGACTGATAAACTGGAAGATATTTGAATATTTCAACATTAAAATTAGTGATAACCTTGCTCAGTTGGCCAGTTAAACGAGATGTTAGTTCCCCCTATGTCATTTCCAAAATATAACAACAGTAAATGGACAGAAACAAACAAATGTGAATTGAGTAAATATTCAATACATTTGTGTTCATTCAATATAAGCAATTATATGTACGCCTCCATTAACATTAACATATTGAGTTAGAATTAGGGCTGCCAAGCAATTAAAATGTTTAATCCTATTAATAATATATGTGACCCTCTCTATGAAAACCAGGCCAATTGACCCTTCGCTAAGCCTCACTCTCCTTAGTTACTGTTGCTACGCCTGTCAAGCTTTTGTGCCTGGCACGTCTATTACAGTATGTATACACCGGTGTCAGACATTCCGAGGGAAATAATTCGTATTTTTTGGCAAACAGGTGAAATATCTGAGAGAGCAAGACAAAAGGGACTGCAGTATGCATTCGATGGATATATCCACGACATAATATGCAACCGATTAGAGAATAATTTCATCAAAATTGAAGCTAAAGACTATAGGTCCCAGCGCAAGCAGCAGCCACCTCACACGCTGACCATTCAAATGGGAAATACACAAATTGAGGAACAGCTATGTTCATGCACAGCAGGGTAAGTGAAATTTTAAAATAATCTAATAATTATAATTCAAACAGCTTATCCATAAGTCTTGTGGAATAAACACAAGACATTAGCCTGACCACTTTGCAATGATAACATTCTCCCGCTCATATTTTTAGCGCGCCAGGCTACTGCTCACACGTCGTGGGTCTAATCTAGTCTTAGGTTTCGGGAAGAGAAAAAATTCCACCACCCCATCCAAAACTTTAGGATACCTGGTATCAGATTTGCACTATCCATACGCACAACGCTTTGACATGTTTCCTTCACTCGAAAGCTTGACAGACCTGCCGCGCCTAGTTACGGTTGCTAAGCCACGATTGGTCTGTGGCGATTTTCAGGCGTGGCTTAGCGAAGGGTCAATTGCTGAGAAGCCTTAAAGGACCCGCCCCTCAAAAACAGGTTGTTTCAGACAGAGGGTCAGAATGAGGGTTAAAAATAAAAACATTTCCACATTCATCTATATTTTGAGCACAAAACTTTGACATAAGAAAACCTCAAGTAAAGTTAAAATAAAATAAAAAAATCTATGTAATGGCCCCTTTAAAGATATAACAACCATCGTGTGATATTTAACTATATCCAATTATATAAATATAAGACAAAAACATATACAGGGGAATTTTTGTTCATATTTCTCGAATTTTAGGGGCATATGACCGCATTCTCATAGGCTACGTCAAGCAGTCAGTCGTTGTCCTGTATCATGTTCATCACTTAAGGAACTGTATCAATGTAAGATGACATACAGGCCTGGGCCAGAGTGGCTTGTGTTAAATGTGTTGATCATTTTAATTTGTTATTTTTTTCCATAATTAATGACACAACATGAATGCATTAAATCGACAGCCTTAGCATTATATCAGCCATTCAGTACTCTCTGTGATTATCATCAGCGTTTAAAAAATCATTATCAGTGGACCATTAGTTGCAATAAACAAAATACCTCAAATAAGATTTTAGATTTGCACTCTGCTTTGACAGATGCAAAGGAACCTTTTGCATTTCTGAATAGACATACATTTAATAGTGTACCATTAATAGTGCAATATCATGAACTATTACCTGGCTGGCTTCATTTTTTGCCTGCTCTGGGGTTGAGAGGTGACTGGGGGCTCGGTACTTGTTCTGCTCCCAATGGTGAACCCTGACTTGAGACTCGACAGTCATGTACTAGTAAAAAAAGAGGGAAAAAAAAAACCTCTCTCAGAATCCTAAAACAAAGCAATTTCAGCATAAATTGAAGCTGACTGGGCTGAATCTAACCTGTACTTGTTGATTGCACTGCGGTCTTGTTGGATATAGTTGAGGTAGTTTCTTCTTTGGGTATGATTACTTGCGGCGACTTCTGTGTCTGAGGGATAATATGAAAACCAGCGGAACTCTGCAAGGCAGCATGTTTAAAAAAACAAACAATTAATTATGCATTGCTTGGGGCAAAGTGAATTATTATTTACTAGGGCTGAGCATTATTCAAAATGTAGTAAATTGGTTCCCTTTTTATTTATGAATCAGAAATGTAACCGATTAAACTCCATGGGATGCTTAATTGGAATTATAGGAATTTAATGAATTACAATTTAAATACATTTTGTAAGCACACTACCAAAAAATGGGTATGAAAAGAAAACTTTTTAGGTTTTCTGTTTTAAAAGCTCCCAAGAATCTGCTCGTAGAACTGGCATTTAAAAAAAAAAGATGGTCTATTTTATAAAAATAGACAATTGTCTGAACTGGAGTAATGATGCTGGAAACTTTGCATCACAGCAAATGTATGTAATAATATTTCACAATATCACTGTTTTCACTGTATTTTTGATCAAATAAATGCAGCCTTGTAGAACATACTTGGCATAATACTTAAAAAAAAAACATTAAACTAGAATCTAATAAATAAAAAAAACTATCTTACAGATCCCAAACTTATGAAGCGGCAGTCTATTCTTAAAAAATATAATAATAATAAAATTACTAAAAGCCATTATATTACATTATATTACGTATTTTCTCACGTTAAAAATTTAATTACAATTCAGCATCATTTTTGCTACTTCAATTCAAATTTAAAAGTTTCTCTCAAATCAATTTTGAATGGTCCACAACCCTTTTATACAAACAATTATTGCAAATAGGATAGGACATGAAGGATGAAAGGCTTACACAAGGAATACTGGAGGAGGCAATGATCATACCAGTGGTGGGGACAACATCAGAGTTGAGAGGAGACGGAGTGACAATGACAGCACTGGTGGGACCTGGGAATGGTTATGATGGGAGATGTATATGATGAGAACAAACTTCAGCAGTGACCATGCTGTTGATTTTAAGCCTGCTACAAGTTTTCTGGAGGACATTTCTGGATGACTGCCAAACAAGTTAAAATGGTTACAATTAATCTTAAATTTAAGCATCAATATTCATTTTCTTTGAAAGGAAACAAATGTAAACATACTTCTGTGCAATTTATGTGGATGACACTTACAGCTTAATGCAACAGTGCTCTGTACTGGTTCTCACAAAAAATGTAAACAGATTCTGTTACTTTCACATTGCATCATAATGCATACAAAACAAAACATAACACACACAAACACACCCTTAAGGCACACAGTCTTCAGTAAAAAAACTGGAAAATTGCATGCATTCTCTGTGATGGTGATTTGATTGCTTTTCATGCTCAACTTTTTTCTTATCAGTTATGTACATTAGGATTTCATATTTCAACTTATGTTGTTAAAATAAGGTTTATTGCATTGCATATTTACCTCAGAATGTGGAAAATCTACTTATGGTGAACTGTGATTGCTTTGATTTGAACTGTTTTTATGGTGGCTGTTAGTATATTACTGGGATGCTATGGAGAGAAGATTTTGCCACTGATTAATAAACTTGTGACAACAGCAGTACTGCTGCACATTTTGTCATTGACGTTTAGGGACTGTAGCGCTTACTTTGAATACTTGAAAATGGTGGATTGAACAATTTACAAACTTAGCATTAGTAGAAGACAAATGTTTTGCTACAATTTGATTGGATCTTGGTGGCCTAAAATAAACAAACTGTCCAACATCATCAGCTAAAGATGCCAGGACAACCAGACACCTCTTAGAGGGCAAGAACAACAACATTGGTACAAAGCCCGGTAAGGACAGGACTTCCTATTGGTCAAAATACAGTTCCTGCCCTTCACCAACCACGAGTCTGATTTCTTAAGGTTGGCCTGCAACCGCCATAAAAATTCCTTAGAATCTCCAGACACATCAGTAATGGGTGAAACAAAGACAGATCACAAAGATCCATCCAAATCCATTAAAAACTGTTTTCAAACCTTAAAACTGATGCAAACTACAATAGGGCTGCAACAATTAGTCGACATTATCGATAACAAAAAATTGTCAACAATTATTTTTGTTGTCGAGTAGTCGTTTGATCTCATATGACCTAATGTAAGAGCCTGCAATACTGTAGTTTGACCAGCGTGGCACTGTAGCGCAAGCCCTCCTGGATGCAATTCAAGAGAAGTCAGCGCTTTAGAGCATGAGAGCAAACGCTGCCGAACGACCCTGAAGCTGCAGAGCGGTGTTTGGACAAATATCTAAATATATATTGCGCACTTTCCTCTCAGTAACAAAATAAATGGATGGAAACAGCTAATCACAGCACGGAAATGGAGAAGTGCCAAATTGCAATCTCATCCTCATCGGAAAAAGTTACATCTACGCTTCCAAAAGACACTCGTGGTTTTGAGTCTTTCGTCCAGAGTGACTGTCACAGATACCCGTTTGGAGTATGCGGCCCACTACAGAGTAGGGTTGGGAATCGCAGTGTACGTCATGATACGATATAATCACGATACATGGCTCACGGTAATGATAATATCACGATACTGTGATTATCTATATATTTCTAGAAAATCATATAATGATACATCATGATATCTGTCTAAACAAAATGCCTGTGAAAAGGTTAAGTGCAAGTTTTCCTTCTTTTTTTCCAAACTGTTAGAAAACAGAAAAAAAAAGTTCTGTAATTCAATTTTAACATGTTGAGTAGGCTAAATTAATCCTTTTATTCTTGGACTTATTGAAAGCTTACACTTTTATTTTTCTCTGTGCAAACAAACACTTAACTGCTTATCAAACAAAAAAAAACTAGATAGATAATATAAACCTGGTACAACAGTGCTGTTACGTCCAAACCTTTCTACTCTCATCATAAAAAAAGAGCCCCACACGAAGAAAGAGCCGTTCACAATCACATCGCATCATTTGCATGCTCAGGTTCGTTATTTAAAATGTAGACGTGCGGCAAGCACACACACTGCACACTCCTGTGCCTTATTACAGCTCTGACCAAGTTTTGTTTCGTCCTCCATGCCATAGATGCAGATTTATGTTTCTGCCAGTCGGTGCCCACTGATCACACTGCATAACACGCACTTGAAGTAGCTGAGAGAGAAAGAGAGCATCCAGTTTTGTTCACATAAAACTGGACGTGCTGCCGGCGCTCTCTCTCACTCATATAGTGAGGGAAATCCACCTGCGATCCAAGCGGAGAGGTTATAGGCTACTAATGAACTAAATATGTGCTCTGCAATAATAATAATGTGATCTGTGCCTATGGTCCACGCTGATGGGTGTTCCAGGGCAGCTAGTTTTCATCTCCATAAACATATATAGCAGTAGAGCTAATACTGTGGCTGGAAATCTGTTTATCCTTTGGCTCCTCGTGCTTCCCAATCTTCAAGGAGAACGCGGTTCATGATTGCTCATAGTCAGAGCGCTTTCGGATGGAAGCTGGAAATGGCGCGGCCACGATTTCCACACATTTTTGAACAGGGAAATCTATTTAGAGCACCTTATTGTATTAATTAAAATATTGATATTTGACACCAGAGATCGATTCTTGTATCGCACTGAGAAGAATCGTGATATATCGCCATATCGATTTATTGTCCCACACCTACTACCAAGGAGGCAGCAACCGATCCCACTGTTCTGAGTCAAAGCCCCGAAAGGGAAGGGACACTACTAGCAGATCAACAAGTTCCGAGTCTCAGACCTTTAAGGAGAGAGATAATAGCAGATCAACCTCCGTTGAATCGGAGTCCTGTGAAGTAATACTAACAGAAACACCACCGTTCTAAGTCTCCAGCAAAACCAGAGAGACAATACACTCGTTCTCATTCTCCCATCCCGAGAGAAAGAAACATCAATGTTCAGAGCCTCTGGCCCACACGGGAAGAGGCAATAACAGATACCAAGTCCCGAGTCTCCAGCTTGTGAGGCAGCAACAGATGCAGGGCTCTAGACTAACTTTTTGCACTGGGTGCACTGGTGCGCCTAACTTTTTTTCTTAGGTGCACCAGCACAAAAGTTAGGTGCACCCAAATTTTTATATAGGCAATATTGACTAGTAAACGACTAACTAACAATCTGGTCAACATAAAGTTCTTTATTTGAAGCACAATTCTACAAGAAAGGTAACTTACTGAAAAATTGTTGGTGCTTAAAGTGCTTCACTGAGCAGAGATTTAAACTTAAAACATCTCAAGATAAATACAATCTAAATTAAGTGTTTTAAGGGCGTCAAACTGAACATCTCATGGCTCAATGTATTATGGACTATCCTCCATTGCAGTCACATGCCCCTCGGATGGCCAACTCCTGTAGTTTAGCTTTCTTGATCTTTGTCCTTGGCTTTAAACCAGCTGGCCACACTCTCTCTAGCATCAACATCTTCCAGACTTGGCCCTTCTACACTGAGTCTTATCAGATCTTCCACTGTGTCTGAACGAAGGGATGCTCTAGTGCAGTGCTTCTCAAACCCCCAACCCCCTTAAACCCATAAACAATCCTGCGCCCCATCCCACCACAGACTACCAAATAATTGCACTAAACATAATGAAAAAAAAAAAGTATTTACAGTTTTTATAACCAATTCTTACTATGCAAAAAAGAAGTATACTTAGGCCTTTAGTGTTATGTTAGAAGCATTTTTATACTCATACCTTTTCTTGATTTAATATATATATTTTTTTTTTAGCTTTATTTTCATTTAAATGTTTAGTTTTGAAATGTTGTATGCATTTGTCATGTTTATTTCATGTCTTTATCTTCTTAAATGTGTGTATATATTATGTATAGTTTTAACTTTTAATTTTAGTTACTTCTTATTTGTAAGCCGCTTTGAATAAAAGCGTCTGCTAAATGACCAAGTAAAGTAAAGAAAAAAATAACTGTTCTGTTCTGTCTAATCGTCTCTCTGTACTCATACTGTATTTTAATGCAGCCAAATTCTCAATAAAACTGTTTTACTTTATATATTTGACTGTTTATGTTGTCAGTCAACAGGATAAATATGAAATAATGACTGAAACACGTCCCTTTAAGAATTCATAACCAGCTCTCCCTTCCAAGAAGCTAGTCTGCACAAAAATACTAATTTATAATTGTATTGAGCCATTGTCTGATGAAATCAAATAAGACACAATATAAGACAAGACAATTCCAGTGCTGTGATTTCTTCTATATTTGCATGTACATTTAGAGAAGCAATAATATCTGTTTTAACTGAACAGGCTCCTCTCAGACGCTTGCTGAACAGAGCAGATGCAGAGATCTCGCGCCGTTGCGGCGATCACAGAGACACTCTGAGAGACTCGATTTGTCACTAGTTGCTTTTTTTGGAAAACAAAAAGTTGCTATGGGGGTCTACAAAGGTGCTAAATGTCGCTAAGTTGGCAACACTGCACGCATCTCTACTACTCACCTCTTTCTCTCTGTCTGACTGCAGCAGCACACGTGACGCATTTGTCAAAGCGCACACACACATACAGGAATATCTGGACCACGGCCAATCAGAGGGGGGGTCCGCCCTTCACTATCTCTGATTGGTTTAGACCACGATATAAGCCTAACGGGAGTGTCTTTTGTTGAGTTTCTGAGTCGCGGATACTTTTTTTTCTTTTCTCGAATGGCTGGACGCACCAGTGCGCCCTGGGATTTTTGTTAGTCGCACCCGTGAGAAATTAGGTCGCACTCTAGAGCCCTGAGATGGGTTTGACCATATTCTGGTCTCCAGCCTGTGCGGAAAGATATTCTACATTTAGAGTCCGGTGAGACAACAGATGCAGCATGTCCTGAGTCTCCATCCTAAAGAGATAAAGCGGATGGTTCTGAGCCTCTAGCCAAGAGAGGCAGAAGACACACAGATATTTTCAACAAGGTTAAGCTCCGGCGAGCAAACCTTCCCTTCAAGGTACTTTGGCTTGCGTGTTCCATTTTTTACATTTACTCGCCAGACTGATAATACTAGGCCTGTACACTCTCTTAACATCAGTCAGTCAAGCATTATAATATGACATTATGATCAAGTATTATTTAATGATAGAACTTTAGTTATTAGAATTAAAACTAGTGGTGCTTTTTTGGTCATTCAGGGTTTCTGTAAAAAGCAAAAGGAAAAAACTAACAATAATACAGATAAGACCATAATAATACAAATTCTGCTAATAAGAACAGTATAAAATGCACTAAGGATTAAAGAGCTGCTGGATTCAAGATTATTAATCAGGGTGTGTGCGTGCGTTCACTCGAACTGATTCGCTGAAATCAAACCAGGGACGATAATAGGTGAGCGCCAGCCAATGAGATTGCCATTTGCACATTAGTTCCGCCCACTATCAGACAACCCGGCAGTTCTTAAAAGCTGAAAGAATCCAAAAGGAACTCTATTCTTTTGACAGGAAAATACAACAAAGCATATCGTTTACAGGTAGCGTGTCAATTTTGCATGCATGTAAGACTCTCTCACTCTCTCTGCTCTCACCAAAGCAATGGCGAGTCGTGCACCTAGAGTTCACGGTACGTCAAACGTAGGTGCGCTGCGCATCCATTGAGATGAACTGAAAAATAGCACAGATCGCCTGACGGAG
Source organism: Gymnocypris eckloni scoliostomus (assembly GCA_027564155.1). Taxonomy (NCBI): domain Eukaryota; kingdom Metazoa; phylum Chordata; class Actinopteri; order Cypriniformes; family Cyprinidae; genus Gymnocypris; species Gymnocypris eckloni. Next base: position 49,268,514 of record CM050414.1, on the reverse strand, counting down.
AGTGAAACTCTGAAGCGCGCAGTCATAGTGTTCAGCGAGTAAATATATGGGTAGTTGACGTATCAATGTGTGTCCTATGGTGTAACGGAAAAATTTAAAAAAAATAATAATAATTATAACCTCTAATATTGAAGATAAACCTCTCTCATGCTATTTGTAATTCGAAGAATAAAGGTTAATTTTTCTCATGGTATATGTATGTTGGTTTTTTCACATTTTTGCTATGTCACACCATAGGACACAGTCCAATTTTTATTTGTAAACTACCGATATATCTGTGCTAAATGTATACTTGGCATCCAACTCGCATACTGTCGAGTAAAATCAGTATTATATAGCTGAATGCAGTTGATAATCTTTCATGTATTTGCTTGATGCATAAGGTTCTTCAGTTTATCTTTCCAGATAACATAACTCTGACATAGCAAGCAACACAACATAATCATTTGCATTTTATGCATCTTATGCACTTTATTCCTTTACATTCATGGTATTCATTTAGTTGATTACTCTTGTCTATTTTTGTAAATAAAATCTATTTTATTACGCTAGTGTCTTCCTTGTGTTTATAATACAGAAAGAGGTTCTACAAGTTAGAGATCCCACCCAGGGCTCTAGACTAACTTTTGCATTGGGTGCACTGGTGCGCTAACTTTTCTTAGGTGCACTGGCACAAAAGTTAGGTGCACCCAAATTTTATATAGGCAATATTGACTAGTAAACGATTAACTAACAATCTGGTCAACATAAAGTTCTTTATTTGAAGCACAATTCTACAAGAAAGGTAACTTACTGAAAAAGTGTTGGTGCTTAAAGTGCTTCACTGAGCAGAGATTTAAACTTAAAACATCTCAAGATAAATAAAATCTAAATTAAGTGTTTTAACGTCAAACTGAACATCTCATGGCTCAATGTATTATGGACTATCCTCCATTGCAGTTACATGCCCCTCGGATGGCCAACTCCTGTAGTTTAGCTTTCTTGATCTTTGGCCTCGGCTAAACCAGCTGGCCACACTCTCTCTAGCATCAACATCTTCCAGACTTGGCCCTTCTACACTGAGTCTTATCAGATCTTCCACTGTGTCTGAACGAAGGGATGCTCTAGTGCAGTGCTTCTCAAACCCCCCCTTAAACCCATAAAACAATCCTGCGCCCCATCCCACCACAGACTACCAAATAATTGCACTACAGTTTTTATAACCAATTCTTACTATGCAAAAAAGAAGTATACTTAGGCCTTTAGTGTTATGTTAGAAGCATTTTTATACTCATACCTTTTCTTGATTTAATATTTTGATTTTTTTAGCTTTATTTTCATTTAAATGTTTAGTTTTTAAATGTTGTATGCATTTGTCATGTTTATTTCATGTCTTTATCTTCTTAAATGTGTGTATATATTATGTATAGTTTTAACTTTTAATTTGAGTTACTTCTTATTTGTAAGCCGCTTTGGATAAAAGCGTCTGCTAAATGACAAAGTAAAGTAAAGAAAAAATAACTGTTCTGTTCTGTCTAATCTCTCTGTGCTCATACTGTATTTTAATGCAGCCAAATTCTCAATAAAACTGTTTTACTTTATATATTTGACTGTTTATGTTGTCAGTCAACAGGATAAATATGAAATAATGACTGAAACACGTCCCTTTAAGAATTCATAACCACCTCTCCTTTCCAAGAAGCTAGTCTGCACAAAATACTAATTTATAATTGTATTGAGCTGTTGTCTGATGAAATCAAATAAGAAACAATATAAGACAAGACAATTCCAGTGCTGTGATTTCTTCTATATTTGCATGTACATTTAGAGAAGCAATAATATCTGTTTTAACTGAACGGGCTCCTCAGGCGCTGAACAGAGCAGATGCAGAGAAAGCGCTGCTTGATCTCGCTACCGCTATGGGCGATCACAGAGACACTCTGAGAGACTCGATTTGTCACTAGTTGCTTTTTGGAAAACAAAAGTTGCTATGGGGTCTACAAAGGCGCTAAATGTCGCTAAGTTGGCAACACTGCGCATTTCTACTACTCACCTCTTTCTCTCTGTCTGATTGCAGCAGCACACGTGACGCATTTGTCAAGCGCGCACACACACATACCGAATATCTGGACCACGGCCAATCAGAGGGGTCCGCCCTATCTCTGATTGGTTTAGACCACGATATAAGCCTAGCAACGGGGTGTCTTTTGTTGAACCACAGAGTTTCTGAGTCGCGGATACTTTTTTCTTTTCTCGAATGGCTGGACGCACCAGTGCGCCCTGGGATTTTGTTAGTCGCACCCGAGAGAAATTAGGGTGCACGCGTGCACCAAATTGGTCGCACTCTAGAGCCCTGCCACCAATATTTCTTGTGTGATGCACTTATAACCACACCCTAGTGCAGAGGTCGGCAAGTAAGTTTGGCATTGGGCCAAAAAAATGTTTGCCACTAGATGGCGGGCCAGAGGATAGTCAAAGGACAATAAGTGACTTATTGGAACTAGGGCTGTGACGGTGGCCGTTACAACCGCGTCACCGGCGGTGGTCGGTTGCCACCGCAGTTGTGTATTGCCACCGGCAGTAGTGCACGTGACATCACACACTCTATAACAAGCATAATACAAAGATTTGTAAACAAGTGTAACAGTTGCAAATTGTTTTATTTAGACTAAATCTACTAATTCACAAATTAACTCAAACGCCATACAGGGCGCTTCCTTTAGATTGGCAGGTTTGAGCACAAGAAAATACTGTTTATTCTGCATTCAGCATATTTATTTCGTGATGAGCGATGGACCTTGTTGGGAAACCAAATACTAAATCGCTGATCTGGAATCATCTCCATTCATGTCACCCATCCGCGTTTGTACAAGTGTCTTCAAGTTCACGTCATCGCAAACGCCCGGATGATCAGGTGTGTATTGGTGAGGATTTCTCCAAATTGGCCAAATACGAATAAGACTAGAGATCGACCGATATATCGGTTGACCGAAATTTTTCCCGATATTTAAGCATTTTACCATAATCGGTTTTGTAAAAAAAAAATATCGGTTTTAAATTATTTTTTTCACATACATAATTATACAGAGTATAACCAGCAGTGCAATTTTGTTCTCTGCATTTGACCCATCCAAGTACACACACCTGGAGCAGTGTTCACTCAGGAGAAGCTCCAGCACGACCACCGCATGTAACTTTATACAAGGTTCACTCGTTTGAAACACGCTGAATTATATTAACATTTACTATAGAACCATTATTTCGCCAATAAGCATCTAAATAAATACATCTCTATCGAAATTATTTATTTTCTCCACAAGCGATCGCAGTTTGAGTATAGTTCTGTGTAAATGCATAGATAAACCGCGCTGTCAGCAGTTTTCATAATTTAGACAAAAACATTTGAATAATTCTGATAAAACATGCCAGTTGAGAAATGCAATAAAATACAATGTTTTGTTTGTTATAGCTTATTTCAATATTCCAGAGAATATTATTCAGGGAAATAACATTATCCAGTGAATTATTATTCACTCTTTAGCCTATTAAACAGCTTACAAACCTAAAACTATAGTTTAAAATGAAGTTGATATTTTGTTTGAGTTTTCCTCTTTTCCTCAGGTTTTAAATAAGCCTGTAAGCGCGCGTATGCTTTACTTTGACTTTAATATCAGCAGCAATTCAGCGTCAAGCAGTGTTTAAAATAAAAACAGCAAATCCTGTGGAACCAAATAAATGAGAAAGCGAATGTTTGTTTTTAACATTATCACTTAGATCAGGGGTAATAGATCGTATTCACCTCTCTACGTATTCTGTGTTTAGGAGGAGAAATACGGTTCTCATGGCGCTGTGAAAGCAGACTGAACGGCGGCTCAAAACCGCTGTATGAGAACATGATACACAAACTACTGCTCTCCCTGGATAAAAGAAGCCAGTGTCACACTAGTACACACAAGTTTGGATGGGCAAGTTTTGTAATCAAGGTAAAGCTGATTACAGTGACATGATCGTGCATTAGGCGCGTGTTATGTCCGTTATAAATGATGCACAAACGAACCGTGTATGTGCGCTTTCGATCATAACATCATATTTCTGTTTGAATACAGCGCAGTATATAGTTGAATACAGCGACGTGAATAATAATAAAACACTATTTTATGTATTATTATTAAATTAATGCAACATCACAACGATCCTTTTTAATTATTTATTTAACATGTATTTTATCATTTATTTACTTTTCACTTGGTAGATCTCGGTGAGTTTTCTCCTTGACCTAGATTAATGTCAGACTCAAAAGTCAACAGGTTTAAAACGGGTGCTTTTACATTTGGTTTTGAAACTCTTCCGCATCGTCTTGTCTGTGTCACCTCACTCTTCTTGTCAGTCATCTCTCTTCACGTGATAAATTAAATCTGATCTGTGATGTAGAGATCTGCGCGGGACTATTTTAGGTTTTATTCCGCACACACCCGCTCCCGCGATATATTCTGTTTGTTCACATTTCTGCTGAAAGAAAGATAGCTAGGCTAACAAATACAAGTTTAGTCTGCACAAAAGTGTATTTATTTTATTCGTCTTGTCAAGAGACTTGAATTTATTGACTGATAAATGTCAATAACATTTTGCTGCCAACACCGAATAAAGTTTCATAGAGAGGAAAAAAGTTATACAAAAATTGTAATCCCTATTATAATTTGTTTTGTCAGGATATAATTCGTTTATGCTAACATTCAGCCTACAACACAATAGAAACAAATGTAGGTTTAGCCTAATAGCTATTTTATTAGTCTTGTCAAAACACTAAATTCATTTAACATCTTGCTGTTAACACAGTGAAAAGTGCAGCAGAGAAAAAAATAAATAAATTCGACACAGTCATTTAAAATGATAGGATAAGCATAATACAAAAAAAAGGAAAGAGAATTGCACGTCCTTCAAGGACAGCGGAGTAATAAATCTGGTCGGGACAGCCGCGGCAATGCAGACCTAGACTGCTGTGATGCAAGACTCTCGTTCATTCGGTGCGTTGCATTTAGCAGCCGCGTTCAGTTTTAATTTTAGTGTTCTCTATCTGAACAAATTTATTTTTATTACTATAAAAACAATCTAAAGGACGGCGTGGGAGGGTGCCATGGTGAGCAAGTGATGTAACAGTGTTGCGGCTTAACACCAGTATAACTGTCATCACGTCTATCGCGGCAAGCCTACTTCACTCTATTATTTTACTTTATAAATAAATATCGGTTCTGAATATCGGTTATCGGTACATAAGCATTATAAATTATCGGTATCGGTAATAAAAATCAATATCGGTCGATCACTAAATAAGACCGCGGTAAATGGAAGATGTTAACAAGAAATGTGGCAACATACGGCGCGATTCCTATTCCACAGAGAGCGCATGCAGCAGACGAGGAGTTAACGCACCCGCTTGCTTGAGGCAGAACAGTGAACCGTGTCTAAACCGGATGCCGCATCGCAACACAACAGGTTGAGTCTGTCCACAGGACATTTTAACTGTTTCAGTTCGTCATAAATAGGACGAGACAGTTTACTGCGACCGATTTGTCGTGTTGTATCGCATCTGGTGTAGACAGCATCACTGATTATAATGGGTTCTCGCCTGCCGCTCGCGTGAGGTAGACCGGTGTATTTAACTTTCTCATTTAAGGCTACTTTCCTATTTAACTGTATTATTTATTTGATATTTATTTTAGTGTTTTGCAGGCTGAGTGTTCACTGGACGTAAGTGCTAAAATAAATACGTATGTTTGTTAATAGATGATTGAGCCTCATTTATTTATTTTATGCGTTCAGAATTATATATTATATATATATATATATATATATATTAGGGATGGGCATTTTAAGCAAAAGTAATATTCGATAATCGCTGGGTATTATTCGATTACTATTCGAAAATCGCACCCCTCCCGCGCATGCCCCCGCCCACCCACGCGCACACACACACGCACGCACGCGCACACACACACACACACACAGAGAGAGAGAGAGAGAGACCATCCAGGCTTTCAATCTGTATGATAAACCGTTTAATTAATTAGAGAATAGTCTATCTTAACCCAAGAAAATTAATGGTTGTAAAGTATGAGTGCTGAAACATATTAATTTAACATAACCGAATGACAGCATTTATTAACAGAACAGTCTGTCGATTATCAACTGCTCATAAGGCTAGGACATTTCTATTTTAAAAATGAGCATGAACATTCATATTATTCAAAAGAAAATCTTAAATCTGATTAATGCATCAATGAATATTTGGCGTAAAACATATTTGTGAACTGCCTGAATGACGCACTTATTATGTGAACATTAATTTGAACGTCTGTCTTCATAACAATAACCTATTTCATATATATATAAATATATTAAATTAACATGTTCACATGCTCGGGAAGAAGACGGGAGTGTTGTTCACAATTAGTTCAGTGAACTTTGAATTGAAACAAGGGAAGGAATATAGATCCCTTCAGCTTCTCAGAATTCTCCTTCTGAGTCTGAGCCCGTGTCTCTCTCTCTCTCTCTCTAGCTGAGCCATTTAAATAGTTCAGTTTGGGTTTTTAATAGCAAATTGGTCATTATTGTGTTTCCTTTCTTTATTAATTTAATTTAGAAATATGATTGGAACATCTTATTTATGTTAAATTCAAGTTTTTGTTTGTTTAAATACCAAGCGGCCAGCGCAAGTTTGATCAGTTTATCCTTCTCAAATAAATAACTAAATAATTAACGTCCTAATATTTTAAGAATAAAGTCAAAATTACGATCATAAAATCATGTTACATTGCCTGAAGTTAAAGTGAAAATTACACATGTATACTCTGCCAAAAAAATAATAATAAGTGTGGCATCCAACCTGTCATTCTTCACATTTAACACGAACAACAACACAAATATTTTGCATATAAATATAATATATATATATATATATATATATATATCACAACACCGCGCCACCGGCGGTAGTTGGTCCATTACCACCGCGGTGGTAAAAATCTGCCACCGTCACAGCCCTGATTGGAACGCTGGCATATGAAGAGCTCTTTTCCAAAACGCTATAAATCCATTTTAATAGTTTATGAAATTTTTTTTTTTTTTTACCTAGACCCATACATTTTGTTAATATTCAATTTATCCTGTTAAAATGGTCTGTTGGCTCAGTCTGAACATGTTAAACAATGATTGTTAAATGAAACAACAATATTGTCGATTATAAATGCAAAGTTTTTTTTTTTTTTAAACGCTACAAATCCATCCTTTTTTATGTTGGTTTAGGTCTTAAAAAAAAGAGAACATGCAACATATGACATCAGGGACTCATACTATAAACCGGTCGCACCAGCCTTGTGTTGATGTAACCCCCGTCCGCACCAGCCTTGTGTTGATGTAACCCCCCCGGGTCCGCACCATCACACCGAGCGGGTCTCGAACCCGGGTTTCCGGTGCGGGAGGCGGGCGCTCTAACAAGGAACGCCAAAGGCTACAGCCTCTAGCATCAATCGGTTAAACACCACCTTTACTGGTATACACATCTGTTACATTGACATCCCATAGTGGGTATTAAGCGCCACCTGAGAACCTTTTTGTGATTTTTTTTGTCCAGTCTGCATTTTCTACCCCCAGGTGTAGGTCTCACTGGCTCATCCAGGCCATCAAAAGTGTTATTAGAGTTTAAAGCACTCATTTTGAAGACTGAGCACAAACAATCGCTTCAAAGCGTCGTCATGTTGGATTGCATCGAACGAATTCTGATTGATCGAGAGGATATATCGCATTTAGGCTAAAAACAGGTTCGGCGCTTATAGCGGTTTGGAAAAGAACTGCATCTTGCAATACATTTTAAACAAGGAAATATAGCGATTTGGCATGAAACATTGATGGAGCAGTGAATAGGTTCAGTACACAGCAAAATGGCATGACGAATTCATTTTTTTAAAATTTGGCATTTATCGCGTTTTGGAAAAGAGCTCTTCATATAAACTTTTCTTTCCTACCACGTCCACATGACAAGCTAATAACATGGTTGTCAGCATTATAATAGCTGCTTTTTGCGGGGCAAATTTTGTTTATGATGAAAATAACTAAGTTTTCCTCAGTTATTTTACCTACGGATCGATGCATTTCTTAAGGTGCGTTCACACCAGACACGAATTAAGTGAATAAATAGCGCTATTCGCGCGTAGTTGGACACTTTTTAGTTTACTCGCTTCATTCGCGCATGAAATTCGCTTCATTCGCGCGTGAAATTCACTACACAACAGACGCAAATTCACGTCATGGGAGGGGCTTCTGCCAGGCAGCTCCAGTCTCGTAGCAAAATTTATTCCTGTTTTTGTAAAAGTATGAAGTAGTATCGTACAGCTCCGGGTACCCACATACAACCACGATTAATTTGTCCTCCATTGTTGTTTCAGATTTTCTGCCTCCGCTCGTAATCACGTCACTGCTAGAGCAAGCTCCTGATTGGTTAACGTGGCACGAATATCCGCCAAAATTCAGATTTTTTAACTCACGCGAATCAAACGCTCAATTCGCGCCGCGTAATTCGCGCGAATAGTGCCGCAGGATTGTCTATTGCGCCTTTGCATTGACTTAACATGTAAATCATTTGCGCGTAACGCTTCATTCGCGTCTGGTGGGAACGCACCTTTATAGATATACATTATTACAGATACAGATGAAGTAGCACTGTAAGATTACATTTGTTTGAATGCATTATTGAAAGAGCGACTGCGTGTGAACAAGTGTTGTAGTACTCGTTTAAATCATACTTTCAGCTGAAAATACTTAGCATCTTCTAGACTAGAAGAAACGGACAAATTCCTTAACCTTAACCGCTATAACTTACCGCTCATTTGCATTGCCATCATCATATAGCCTTCACATTCTTCTGATTTGAGTGATCCTTCCCTATCAAGCTAGCTAAATATTATCATGTGAATTCTTGCTAAATATGCAGTTATATTACGGGTCATTGGCATTAATTGTACTTGTGATGGTGGTGGAGCGCTCTTGGAACGAGTGAAAACCACGACGCTCCGACTTTTAAAAAGTCCACTCCTCGCTCCAGTCAAAATCACACCGCTCCACTCACATACTCTGATTGTGGGTAACTATTGCTGTCATGACAGATTTATTTCAGAACGCCGCCCCCACTTTCAAAATAATCTGGATGTGGGCGCGGGCAAGATATTATTGCTGGCGGGCCAGTTTTGGCTTACTTTGACTTAAGTATATTTAGTTTGAAGTATTGTACTTGGCTACATTTTAAAACAGTAATTACGGAGTCAAAAAAAATATTTGCTCCCTGGTAACTACTGCAGTAAATAATGAGCAGGAGAACAAACTGGCGCTAAATCACAAGAAAGATGCAGACGGACAAGACATTATGGTACAGACCCAGCTGAAAACGAAACCCAGTTGTATTCAGATGAATTTGAACTCGAAGGAAATTAAGTGAACCCCTGGCCATTTATGCTCTATTATGCAGTGTAAGCTGTGTTAGGGAGTCCAAACTAACAAAATCTCGACATCACTTTACCTTATGTAGAGGTAAGGTAAATACCTGCATCATTGCATTGGTGGTTAAAATTACGCTTTTGACATTTGAGCAAATGGTTTTGCACAAATTAGCCAAAAAAAACAGTGGTGCAGGGTGTGCGATATATATCGTAATTGACGTTTTAACAATGTGCAACTTGAAATTAGTGTTTTTTTTTGCCAAAAACCAAACAAAACTCTCCTATAGTGCCGTGAAGTTTAGTAGATTAGACTACTGTGCGCGCATTTAGAGTACGTTCTTTCACCGCACGTTTCAGTCCGTTAAAATGCATTTAGAATGATCACAAAATTGATCTGCAGAAAATATATTTATATATTTTCATAGAAAGTAATCACACGAAGAGTGCTGTTTTTTCTCCAAAAATCAGCATTATTCCATATAGATTTGTATTAATTAAGAGACTTTTTATAGACACCATAATGCCAGTTTTTGCTCTATTTTGACAACAAAAATAATTCCAAAACAGCCACCATAGCACAGCTCTGAGTCTGAGCAATGATGGTGTCTATTTCCTGAATTAATCAATCGTTTAATGATTTGGTTCAATTGCAATGACTCACTTCTTAACAGTGACTTGCTGACACCTACTGGCGGTTTTAATTTCACATTTAAAGCATCTTTTTATTTTTATATGATTTAAAAGGAGTATTCAACATTTTATTTCTTATTTATCAAAACATTAATTACTCAAGAAATTTACTCAGAGTACATTTTAAATGAGCTAATTTTTACTTTTACTTGAGTATATTTTTAGACTGGTACTTTTACTTCATTAATGTAATTAAGTAGAATATTTTATCAGTTTATTATTGTAGCATCCATTGTCCAACTGAAGTAAATTGTTATTTCTAAGAAAACCGCAAAACATCGGGTGGCGTGATGTGAACAAGTAATGTATTCAGGGATGCAACGGATCACTAAACCCACGGTTCGGATCATATTACAGCCAGAAATTTCACTCCACAATAGTTAAACTTTCTGACTAATCAGGGAATTGCATGCATGAGGCCATGAGGCCTAGTACATCTGGATCATGGATCAACAGCGATCAATTACACCACAAAATGTAATTTTACACCAAAAAAATGTAACTGATGTATGGCGTGTAGTGTACAACAGTAACACGGACTACAGCTTAAGCCCAATGTATTATACATTTGATATATAAAAAAAAAAATGTATACATGAAATTGCTGGAATACAGTTATCAACCTGTAACTCGATTTTGTAAATTGGTTAAACTTAAAATGTTTCTACTGTACTTGTTGTAAAGTTCTAGCAACCACACATACCCTTTTTTGTTTTAAAGTTTTTTGTTTGTTTTTTTTAAGTGCAGCGTGAGCATGTTACAAAATCACATTTGAGGAGAGGCACAAACCTGTGAGTATGAGTTGAGGAGATGGCAGCGGATTGGCTGGGACAATCGGTCTCTGTGGATGTCTGGCCTTTTTGCTAGAGACAGTGGGCAGAATCGATTTGGGCAAGGCAAAGTTGACTGGCTGTGAGTTGAGTGAGGCGGAGGTTGAGGCTGCAGGCTGTGGAGATGGTGCAGTGGGCAGCTCAAAGCTTGTTCTGTGACTGAAGGTAGTGGCTGCATCAGTGAGAGTTACTGCGGAAGGGGCAGTGGGAGTTATTACGGATGGAAGTGGCATGCTTGGGACCGGCTGGGGGACTGTAGTAACTGCAGAAACACCTCCACACTGAAGAGGTTGTGAGGCTGGAGGGAGAGGAGGAGCTGGTGGTGGCAGGAGTGATGGGATGGAGGGGGTCACTTGCTCTGGGAAAAGATGCATGTAGGTTTGTGGGTAGGATGAGCCAACAGCATTACCATTGTCCTGGCTGGAGACTGAGAGGTGGCTGGGCAAAGGAGCAGAGGGGATGAGGCGGTAGTCCAGTGGCACAGAGGGAAGCTTTGTGGAGAGCGGCATGGATGACAGCAAAGGAGCCTAACAATCAACAGATACGAATATCAGAATACACTGACAGAGACATCAGGCTCTTTCCTGGTTTCTAGTGGGCATATAATTATCTGGCAAAGAAAAATACTAAAACTCACAAGTATGAATAGACAGTATAGTAAATATTTGTAAATGTTTGCTACTATTTGTATGAATTGTGGTAGTAGATTTAATACATTTTAACACTAAGGCTTACTGTATCATATGATATGCAAATTTCTCACTCTGGGTCTCTGAATATTTTTTTCCCTCCTTGGATATGAGCTTTACAATCTTATTTATTATACACTATGAACCATAAAAGCCTAATGTATAAAATGTAATGCTAGACCAAAAAATACATTATTTTTTAAGTATTTTAGCTAAATGTTCAATAAACTGTACAAAAAAATTTAATAAAAAAATGAAAGGAATTTGCCAAAGAGCATGAGTGTGCCAAAAACTGTGAAAATATAACTAAAAACAAATGAATTCCAGGTTTAAATGGGGGGGGGGGGACTATTTTAAAGTGGTCTCAGACTTTGGAGAACCCCTTGTACGATTTAATCAGCTCACTGGAAACATGTGCCTGTGGTGCCATTTATGTGACATTATGTTGCTTATTGTTTATTTATCTACACTTTCAAAGTAAAATATCCAGTGAATGGGGCTAAAAGCACATTCAGTTTTGTCCGAAACAGGTGAACATGACAAACTTTCTTTTTCATTGGTTGTTGTAAATAATGGCAGTTCGTATATATGAAATGTCTGGTGAAGTGGCACTATAGTTTAACGCAAAGACAATGGTTGATTCTTAAAAAAAAGAAAAAAAGAAATACTATTCCATATTAGCTTAGTCACGCAGATCGTTAACTGCTGGCCTGAGTGTTAGTACATCGGGCAGAACATTCAAACGCTCGCCTATCATTCAGCAACCTCAAATAAGGCTTATCTGAAATATTTTAGTAGCAGCAACTTTATATGGCCACTCAATCTAATGTTAACCTAGAAAAATGTGCGCTGTTCAACCATCTGTGAGGAGAGTGGAAGTTGAACAGTAGCACTCACTGCATGACAGACGGAGGTGCCGGTGCGGTCACCTGTTCTTAAAATACTCCCTCATTTTTGCTCATAAAGAGATTAATACAGCTTTCGAATTTAAAATAAGAATAAATAAAGCAAACAGGATGCGCTGTCTCGGTGTCTGTAAACTTGAGCGCAAAACTCTGAAATAGAGAGAGACATTTCATTCAAAAGGAACCAATTCAAATGGAAAATAAATATTCTCAGATTATGTAATCCGTAACATGCATACAGGCGCATCAGTGTCACCGACTTCATCTCTTAAACCAAAACCAAAAAAGTACTAGTTTATTAATTATTAAAATGTTAATGCAGCCTCCTTACTGACACATTCACAATCATTACTTCTGCCGGTGTGGTGTGGCAAGCTTTATGCGTGCGTTTGAGTGTAGGCAATTAAAGGTTCAATTATGATTTAAATGGTTTATTAATAAACGCGCGATTAGTCGACTAATGTGTTGAATAACGACTACTATTTTCCCAGAAAAATCTTTAGTCGAGGGCAGCTCTAGTAAAACATATTTGCTGAAGCAACCAAGCCTTTTACTTGGCTTTACAAGTGTTTGAGTTCATATGTCGTGACTCATTTGGACTTTATCAGGTGAGCTACTGAGTAAGTTTACAATGTCAGAGAATATGGCACTTTTCCACTGCATGGTACGGCACGGTTCGGCACGGCTCGTTACGGCACGGCTCAGTTCGGGTCAGTTTGCGTTTCCATTGCAGTTTTTACCGCTTTAGAGTGGGCGGGATTATTCATGTGTCGTTATAGTGGCGCCGCCTCTACTGCCGTGAAATCATCGTAAACGCGCCACAAACCAACATACAACAAATGAGCATATCGACGGAATTCTGTTCTTCATTTCCGACATGTGGATGTTTTTAACAGCAATGGAAAGGCCTATGAAAGTGCTTGAGATTTACCCCCAGCAGCAGAGACTGTGGTGGTAGTGCGACAGGCTGTAGATGAGGAGGACAGGGATGTCCGTGCTGGTGTGCTGCATTACTTGAATAGTTAACTATTCACGTAGAATGTTCTGGGAATTATCAATAAACTTTTTGAATAATATTTCTTCAAAATTGTTTTATTTATGTGTTGGTTTGTATCATCGTGGCATTAATCATTTGTCTTTTTCAAGAGGTGCATTACGTGCTCGTACAATAATACATATTTAATATAGTCTGGAGGTACACTTATTCGATCAGATTGTTTTTAATTGAAGCAAAACACAGTTACAAATGTAAAAATATAAACAGAAAACATACTCTAAAAATATACAAAGTGCAAAAAATATATCAGAAGGACAGAAAGTGCATACAAAACAGGAACAACTACATCCCTACAAATGTGTGCATCCAGGGACATGATTGTTACCTGTGTTTGGGAGTTGCTGCTGGTTAAGGGAGTGACAGATGGGGCAGTGGGGGAAGTGGAGGGGAAGGCTGGCTGACGCAGGGTGTGAAACAAATCTAGTTAGAAAAAAAAGAGAGGAGGTAAAACAAAATGTTTGATACGGTGTTTTAACTCTTGAATTACTCCGAAGGATTTAGTGAATTTGTTGTACATTAATTGAATTTCGGACCAATTTATGGCATTGTCATGTTCCACAAAATGGTTTGATTCAATAATTCAAAATCAACAGCTAAGAGTGATTTAGTCACAAATTAGACACCAAAAATCAAATCTATAAAAATTGTAATATATTACCACAATTTAATATATATGTATATATATTTTAAAGTGTAATTCATTCCGGTGATGCGAAGCTGAATTTTCAGCATTATTACTCCAGTCTTCACTGTCACATGATCATTCAGAAATCATTCTAATATGCTGAATTGGCTCTGCCATCACTTTATATTTTAAACTATATTTAAAAAGACATTTTAATTTTAAACTATAATAATATTTCACAACATTACAATTTTAACTGTATTTTTCTATAAATAAATGCAGAATTGGTAATCATAAGGAGTCTTCTTTCAAAAAAATTTCAAAAAATTCTTAATTATTCTAAACAACTATACCAACACTTTAGATGAGGAAACATTTACTATTAAAAAAGACTTTTCGCTCAATAAACTGCTAGTTTGCAGCTTATTAATGGCTAGTAAGGTAGTTGTTAAATTTAGGTATAGGGTAGTTTTAAGGGATCTAACATATGGTCATGTAGAATAAAGCATAATATGTGCTTCGTAAATACAAATAAACAGACAAAGAGCTACTAATATGCATGCTAATAAGCTACTATTTACTAGTGAATAATGAATCGAAATTGTTACCCAACCCACTATTTTGTCAACAAATCAATCCTTAATCTGCCAATTAACAAGAGTAACTGTACTTGTACCTTGCAGAGGCTCAAAAGTGTCCATGAAGTCCAGATTGGGCTGCAGTGGGATGAGGCCTGGCTGGATCATGTCTGCATTACCTGCATGGGCTAAAAGGACACCGAGGCTTGAGTCAGTTCATCTTACTCTTGAATAAACATGTTAACAAGGCAGACTTCGATTGTCATTTCTCACCAATCTCCCTCGGATTGGGCCATGCTACAGGTTGATGAGAGGCCAGAGTGGAAAAGAGTGTGTCTGAGAATTCAGACATGAGCACGTCCATGTCGAAGAGTGAGTCCATCTCCATTGGAATGGGTGAATCACAACTCTTGCGGGACCTACGACGACCTTCCACACTGACATCCTCATCCTGGCACAAGAGGAAACGGCAGGTGTCTGGACACACTTCCCCAAAGAGTGAAAACTGTTCCTCCGCCCCCTTTGGAGGACAAAATGCAACAAGAAGGCCAGGTCAACAGACACACTCAAGGTTCATGCAAAGACAAATGCAAGCATCAAGCACGTGTACTAGCATCTGCACTAGCAGTCAAAAGTAATTTGAACCGGTTCTTTTTAGTGAAATAAATTAACCAGTTCACCAAATCGGACCGAACCATCAGAAAAAGTTCATGGCTTGAGCAGCACAGATCTACAAGCTCCTCAATCAAAACTTACTTTCGGATGTCTGACAGTCAGTCTGATTCAAAATGAGCCAAAAATACCAGCATATGTGATCCTACGATGAATGAACTCATTTAGCACTCCAGCTTCTACAATAGTCACTGAACTGAGGAAAGAGTTCCAAATCAGAATGAAGAGCAGCTGATATGTGCATGCGAGTATACACTTGAATGAAGGGGCGAGATTAAAGTTTTTGTGGTTTTTCATAGTTTATGTAAAAAAGAGTTGATTGACTAGTTTATTCACTTTATACATGTAAAACATCTATGTAATGATGTTGTAAATATTCTACAGTTTCTTGCACAGACCGATCATTTCACTTTAGAAGACCTCAATATCTCGTCAGGAGTCATGGGTATAAACTTTGTTCTTTGGCATGCTTTTTATTCTCAAAAACATAGCTTATAATTTGCATTTTATGAATCACCAAAGTAAAAATATTACATTTTCTACCGAACAAAAAGTCACCATCTTAGATGGCCTAAGGGTGAGTAAATTAACTAAAGTTTCATATTTGGAAGAGCTATCCCTTTAAAAATCATTTTGATCTAAATGCTAAACCAGGGTTTCCAAACTTTTCTCAGCTGAACCCCTTGAGGAGACTTTACATTAATATTAAGAGAATTAAGGACACATTTGTGGTTCTCTAATGTTGATTAGTCATATGACACATTTATTTAAAAATGAAACAGGGTTGCACAACTTGGCCAAAAAAAATATATATATATTGTGAATATTTGGTCAAACACTGCAATTTTAACATTTTTTTTTTTTCATATGAAAATGTCTCTTATTTCTACTGCTGAGACATCCAGAGACAAAAACAACAGACTCCTATACTCCTTACAGGGAATAGTTACTTTTAAATAGAGATGCACCGATTGACCGGCCAGTTATCGGAATAGGCCGATTTCGCATGACCGGCCGGCGGTCAGTCTCTCACGTCTTGGCGATTCGAGCCGATCCTTTTTTTTTCTTCTTATTGTTCAAAAATCAAGAGTAGTACACATAGAATTATACAATCATCAACACACAAGTGATGAACAATAACAGCAAAATAATTAGAAACAGAAAAAGGGGGGTGTTAATACATTAGAAACTTAAGCGATAAAATTGAGAATTACATGTCATTAAAAGGTAGGAAAAGAGTTACAGGTAGATACAGTTTTTAAGGCTTTTTTGTTCTTAGACAGCTGGATTAATGAAAGGTATTGCTTAAATTCTTTCACAAAACAGAGAAGTGAGGTCTAGAGTTTGAATATTTGCATCTATGGATGTGAAATTTAGCAAGAAGCAAAATCAGATTCACTACATAAAACTGTTTCCTTTTAGATTGTTCATACTCAATAAAACCCAATACTAAGTCCTTCCAAAACAGAACACATTCATTATAAATGTTACTCTAATAAAACTTTCAACATCTTGCCAAAATGTATTTGTAAATGGACTGTGCCAAAAGAGTCATCACAAAAAGAGTAACTGGAGGAAATGTCACTTTTGAACTTTTTCATGTAATGTTTTGCAGGATAAACGTATGAATGATTTTGTAGGAAATCTCCTTTAATTTCTTAGTTAGTAAATAAGTATGAGGATACGGCAAAATCAGAATCGGTAAAAATCAGTATCGGCAGGTCACACTTGTGCAGCCAAATTCTCAATAAAAATGTTTTACTTTATATATTTTACTGTTTCTTTTGTCAGTAAACGGGATAAATATGAAATAGTGACTGAAACACTGCCCTTTAAGAATACATAACCAGCTCTCCCTTCCAAGAAGCTAGTCTGCACAAAAATCCATATTTATAATTTTATTGAGCCGTTGTCTGATGAAATCCAATAATGCACACATGACAAGATAAGACAAAGACAAGTCCTGTGATTTCGGCTATATTTGCATGTAAACTTAGAGAAGCAATAATATCTGTTTTAACTGAACAGACACTCACTGAACAGAGCAGATGCAGAGAAAGAGCTGCGTGCGCTGATCTCGCGGCAGTACCGTTACGATCAGAGACTCACTAAAGTTTGTCCAAGAAGTCACTAGATTTGTCACTAGTAGATTTTTGGAAAAAAGTTTGCTATGGGGGTCTGAAAAGTCACTAAATCTAGCGTAAAAGTCACTATGTTGGCAACACTGCGCGCATCTCTACTACTCACCTCTCTCTCTGTCTGACTGCAGCAGCACACGTGATGCATTTTCAAACGTACACACACGTACAGGAATATCTGGACCACGGCCAATCAGAGGGGGGTCCGCCCTTCACTATCTCTGATTGGTTTAGACCACGATATAGGCCTTATGCGTGTCTGTTGTTGAACCACAGGGAGACTTTTTTTTTTCTCGAACGGCTGGTCGCACTGGAGCGACCTCAGATTTTATTTAGTCGCACCATTGAGAAATTAGGACGCCATGTGCGACCAAATTAGTCGCACTCTAGAGCTCTGATGTGTGTTATGTACCCTTTAAGGGTGTCCATATAATATAATACAATATTTATGTTTTACAGTCTCTGATAAAACCCTCAAGCTTTAAATCCATTTTCAACACAATATTGGCCAAATGCGGTAATCTTCTATGCACAAAAATTATTAGGTGTTGAAATTAACCGTTTCTACAATGCATCGTGATGCAGATGAGGACGATTCAGTATCGGTTCAATAATGGACCATAACCGATTATAACGTACTGACTAGGGATACTTATATTGACCATTTAACCATTAACCGAAAAGTACGAATTTTAACCGATTAATATCAGTTAAACTTGTTAAGCTTCAATTTGTTAAAGGTTTTTTCACAAATATATTTAAGTTTGGTGCATGGTAAAAGAAACAATAAGAGAGTTTATACCTTAAACATAAACTACTCTGACTAAACTCTCTTAGGCAGTGCTGATCTCTTTATAGGAATAAATTACAAACAGCAAATGAACAGCAAAGTTAGTCTAACAAATAAAAGAAAACATCCTATTTGGAAAACATCTGAGCATGCACGGACTTACATGCTAAATTACTAACTATACTTCAACTTTATCGTGAAGAAAAAAAAAATCCATTTAAAATTACCTTAAGAAGGCTGGACAGGTCTTCATCTTTGTGCTTCTGTAACTATGAATATAATTTGAACAGTACATTATAAATAACAACTTGGTTACACAATAATATTAAAGTTTAATGAAGAAAGCAAATATAAACTTACTCTTTTCTTGAAATATGTTCTCCATTTATGATATTCTCTGATGACAATTTCAATTCTCCTTTTCCAGTACTTTCCTTCTATTGCTATTGCCTAGGTAAAGGAAAAACAAGGTACCAAGAGATGTAATCTAAGTAATCTATCCCAAGATTTGAACTATCCCCAAGAACCCCCAAAAAATGACCTTCAGATTTGAAAAAAAAAATGATTTGTATAGTCAAAAGACACACCAAACAGACTCACCTCTGTTGGTCGATGTACTTCTGTGTCCATATTTCCATCCAAAGGAGTGACAAAATGGCAAACAGGGTTCTGTCTCTTCTCTACATCTTCAGGAAAGAGAGACAATCTTGTTTGTTTATCCATTTCTGAGTGGTATGCGTGTTAACTTACTGAACTTACATTGTATATACCAGGCTCTCCAAATAGCGTTGTTGAGGCGAATCTTGTCTCTCCACAGCAGCTTGAGGCCTTTGAAATTCTTCCATTTTGGTGACACCAAGCTTCCACTTATGCAAACAAAACAGATATATTACAGTTTTTGAATAGCAAGACACATGGTACAAATTTTAGGGCTATCAGATCATGACATTTTGGGTGTTATTAATTGTCACACAAACAGCTGCAATTAACTATTTAACTGCCTGTTTGTTTCAGGTTACTTAGCTTGCACATACCAAAATAATACACAGACACAGACTGACCAATAATATATTTTTTACAATTTCCTTTGCACCATTTTACTCAGTCAATCTGAATTTTACAGTAATATTTATCGTTGGACTTTTTGAGTCTACTACATTGTTTCATTCCTTGTTATGCTGAATATGTGCAACATAAGTCTTTAAATATCACTAAAATGTTACTAATTTGTTAAAATAAACTTTATTCTGGTCACCACCTCAGGAGAAGTCACTTGAAATTATTCGAGAGATATGTTGTCAATTATTCCTTATTCAAGCTACAGATTTCTTTAGAATATTGCTATACAGGCCATATGTGTCACGCTGCAATGTTAATAAACAAAATGAGTTCAGTTTTGGCTAAAACATTTAAATAATTTAACCCTATCTTTTAGAATTAAATGTTTTACTCTAAAACCAAAGCTGCGCCATTGCATGAAAATCACAAATACAATTATGGTCAGTCACAAACAAATCATCATGAAAAGTGTTTTGCTCTCTTTGCACGTGTAATCATTTTCTTTCCTATGATGCTGATGTTAAGTTGTCTAGAACATTTCTAGATTTTTATACTTGATATGATTTTGTTCCAAAAACTATGTTCCTATACAAACAAGAAAAAAAAGAGTAGTCCATGCAACTAGTTTCGCAACTTGATTCAGATAAAACTACACAAGAGCAACATCTGACTAAAAGTAGTGACTAAATAGGATTACACAATTTGCGGAAGAAAATTGTGAAATTTGGGTGTGAATTGCTCAATTCTAGCACGAAGACCGAAATCTAAACAAAAAGAGATTTGTTTAGTTTATTTTAGTTGCTTAATGTAATGTGTGATACTTTGAATTGAATAGATGATCATGATTGTATAACTGAATGAAAACAATAATTTGTTGTTGGATTAAGACCAACATGCTTTCAAATAAAACAACCACAGACAAATGGTGAATAATAAAAAGGGACATACAGGACAGAACAATTTCTGGGGATTTTTGATGCAAACACAAAAGTTTTATACTACAATCATTTTCCAAGGCTAAAATCTGTAAATGATATTTTACTAAATACATACAGGAACTTTCTTCATATGGTGTTAATGATATAGCTCTATATAGTACTTTTGTCACACCACAAGACTATATCGTGAAGTAAATTTTACAACAGTGGTCAGAATTTATACACCTTTGCAGGATCTTAAAAAAAAGTTAACAATCTATTATCAATTTTTTTTACCCAGGGCAGAACTAAAAAAAACTGCATGCAATTCTAATTTGTAAAACTTAATGTCACCATTTTGCACTATCACTTTGTTCAATTTCCCACTGAATTTATTTTTGAAAACAACAGGCTTGTTCACGCAAGATATTTTAAAAGTGGTCCATGTGACTTAAATTTTCTAGATATAATGTTTAATTTGTATGACGTATTCATGTCATTGCACTTATTAATAATTAACAATATTTCTGTATAAATCGACAGAACCGAAACAAGAAATGTGCGTCACGTTATTTCAAGTCACTCTTCAAATACACGGCTGTTTTAAGTATCTGTGTAGTTGGTTGCCAAGATTGTAAGTGGAAATGTTTTACACTTCCTGAAAAAACAGGCGTCTATTATATGTTAGGGTGGATCAGAGATGGTCACTTTGTTCGTCTTTACTAACGCTAGTGTCAGTGCGTTTTTACCTCGACTCTAAATACGTAGAACTTTGGTTGATACTTTTGTAACAAACCAACTGTTGGCAGTTAAACGTCTTGCAAAAACTCATTACCATCACCAACACCATCACAAATTAATGTTTACATCTCATGACTAGAGAATTAAATGCTTGACGTTACTAAGTTAAGTTACTTCGTCTAGAAACTTTCGGCCCAGCTAGTAGCGCGCTAATGTCTTGATAGGAATTATTTATTAATGACGGGGTAACGTAATATTTACTGTGGTCCGTCTAACTGGAGCTCAAACAGATTGTAATTCGATCTTTTGTTTACTTCTCAACCCACCTGTAGGCCAGCGTCATGCACTCAAAGAGCTTCGTCAGGAAGCATCAATAGAGATGAGACGTGCTAGTCTTTCCGAAGTGATACGTCTGGCAGGTTTGTTTATTTACAGTGTCGAAGTCGTAACCTTTCTTTGGGGGGTGGTCGGTATGAGGAGAAGACACCATAAAATGACCGCTGTGGATAATCTGCGACTCGCGTCCATCCGTTTTCTTAAACGAAATGGTCGATTCCTCAGCGTCAGAGTCGTCGTCCTGCTCTTGCTTGATTATCATCGTGGCCCGTCGGTATTGCATTGTCTCTCGAGTAGCCATATTAAATAGTACGCGCTTCGACTTTTGCTGGACTTGTAGCGGTGCTGATACTTCACATTATGACACGTTCTTCTGCCATTACTAAGTTACTGGATTTAGTGATATTGTTTTAGAAATTGTTTAAATGTCCCGACTTTCCCGCACGCCACCAGCATTAGCCGCCATGCTATCACTCGTAACTTGAAGGGATTTGATGAACTCAAGACGGCCGTTGCGTTGCGATGACAGAAGCGCGCGCGATTGGTTGTCTCGAGAACACACCCACTAACACCGGGAAACACCAATAATAATTCAGCTCTGGAAACACTATGCGCACAGCAACTGTGCAAGTCAGTCAAAACACTGTGTTCTTCGGTGAAATAGCGGTTTAGTAATGTTGCTTTGAAACATCTAGTCTAAATTGAAATAGGACGGGTTCAATTTTACCTATCAAAACAAAGTGCACATTCGGTAGAAAAATAGTTTATTGTGTTAACAGGCATGAACACAAAAAAGTTCACTGTTAGTGTTGCACATTTAAAACTACATCAATAACATCTAAAAGGAAAACAAAAAAGGAGATGGAAAATGGACCGAAACAAAGTAAAATGAACCAAAAACTTCCCTTTAAAAAGGAGTAATATGTATACACATACATATATATATAAAATGTGTGTGTATTAAGAACGAAGGTATGGATCATTCTAGCAGGAAATGAACAAAAAACAAAGGTTACTTTTGAAATGGGGCAGACAGCATTCCATCTACAACCACAAATGTAAACCATCACAAAGCTTTCCAGTCAATTGGCTTCTTTCCGGATTTCTTCAGCAGTTCGTTGGTCTTTGAGAAATGTTTACATCCAAAGAAGCCACGGTGAGCAGATAGTGGTGAGGGTGGACTGTTTGCAGAACATGGTGCCGTTTCTTCAACAATCAGAAAACAATGTCTGACTGCCTGTTTGGAATACTTATCAGATCTATTGACACACGTTCATACATTTAAGCTGGAAATTATTTAATTTATAAACAAAGAATCACACAACATACCTTGTCGATGGCAGCCCCCTTCTTTTGTGCATAAGAGCCCCAGAGAATAAAAACAAGACCCTGCATGTTAGTGCTGAGCCAGTGTATCACAGCATCAGTGAAAGTCTCCCACCCCTTGTCTTTGTGAGAGTTGGCCTGGTGTGTGCGCACAGTCAGCACAGCGTTCAGCAATAAAACTCCTACAAAAGACATTCACGAAGAAATGTCACTGAGCACATTTACATGAACACAAAACAATTAGCTTATGTATGTATGAGGGGGGAAAAGATGAAGACTTCAGAATTAGCATACATTAATACTCAAATGGAGGAAATGGATTTTCATGGGACTGGCCAATATTTTCACATGGTTTGCTGAAGTTTCAGCACCTGATTACATTTCATCCAGGCAGAGGTGCCATTTTTTGTTTCCTCACTAAACAAATTTATGGATCAGACATTTGTCGATCCACTGACTTACAAAATGGCAACACTGCCAGAGACTAACTGCTGGATAATGGATAAATTAAAGTGAACTAGATCAATTGGAAAGAACAGCTAGTCATACAAATTAATGGCATCATAATCTGGTTCAATGCTTCTGATGGAGGGTCAGAAATCTGTTGGATTTCATTAAAAATATCTTAATCTTTGTTCCGAAGATGAATGAAGGTCTTAAAGGTTTGGAATGTCATGAGGATTAGTATGCCTAATTAATTACATCATTTTGGGGGTGAACTCTCTTTAACATGTACTCCATGAAGAGGAGAATGTAGGGGACGCACACCTTGCTTTGCCCATTCAGTAAGATCTCCGTGACCAGGGTGCTCAAAGCCTTCGATGTCTGAAGCCAGTTCTTTAAAGATGTTCACCAAGCTGTGAACAGCAAAAGTGTGATAAAATCATTGTATCGAAAAACAAACGATCATCTAGCCCCTATAATAATTTGTAACATCATTGTGCTTATATGCACAGTGACTTTTAAAATATATATTTTGATTAGCAGGACAAAGGCCTGTAAATGTAAGCTGCTAGAATATAATTTGTCACTCAGTGGTTGTCTCAGTCTCATACATTTACATTTATGCATTTAGCAGTAGCTTTTATCCAACACGACTTGCAGTACATTCAAGGCTATACATTTTTTGTCAGTATGTGTTCCCTGGGAATTGAACCCACAACCTTTGTGCTGCTAACGCAATGCTCTACCACTGAGCCACAGGAACACTCATAGTCTTCAACAGTTAAGAACCTGAGTGTTATGTTTGACAGTAATCTGCCTTTCTCAACCTGGAGGATTTATCCCAAGGACACCAGGCCCTTCTAGATCCAGCCTTACACTCCTGATGGATTTTATAAAGCCTAAACCTACATCCATCACATCTGTAAATCTGGAACTCAAAGACACTTAATTGTTAGTCCTAACAATACAGTAACATAGCTAGCCAATGCTAACAGTATGGTTAAACTGCATTGCTAAATTTGGGCGTCAATCCTGATTCAGCAGGGACACGTTCCTTTAGAGTTTACCTCCAAACCGAATTAAACACACATGAACCAGCTAATCAAGGTATTCAGGATTACTAAAACTTTTCAAGCAAGTGTGTTGGATCAAAACTTAGTTGCTAGGCTTCCAGGAGCAGGACACCTCTGGACAAAGGAAAACTGAGTGTAGTCTTTTTCTTCCTGTATTTACATTTACATTTAGTCATTTAGCAGACGCTTTTATCCAAAGCGACTTACAATTGGGGAGTACATAAAGCGATTAATCTTGAAGAGGCAAACATACAGAGAAAGTGCCAATAACATCAAGTCTCAGGCATTGTTCAAATAAGTACAAGCTAGCAAGGGAAGGAGAGAGAGAGAAAGATGAAGATTTAGAAAAAGTGAAAGACATTTTTTTTTTTTTTTAAGTAGTCAAGTAGAGTTGAAAGAGATGAGTTTTCAGTTGTTGCTTGAAATTTGACAGGGATCCAGCATTCCGGATGGGGTGGGAAGATCATTCCACCAGCCAGGAATAGTGAACAGAATGTTCTGGAGAGTGATTTTGAGCCTCTCTGTGATGGTACCACGAGGCGTCGCTCACTAGCAGCCTGGTATTTAACAAAAAAAATGAAGGATTTTTTCCTTCTGGCTTGCTGACTGAGAAACTAAAGAAGGGCTGCAAAACTCCTGGGCTGCAGCCCTGCTCAGTTTAGCTTCAACCCTAATTGAACACTGTGGGCTATGGCCTCCAGGGAACTGAATTTTGCAACCATGAACTAAAGAAAATAATTTATACCATGAAAATATTACTTTATACCTATCACAATAAGGTAATCCAGTCTATAAAGCTACTTTGAAATTATGTGAATTGTGAAAAGCACTATAAAGATTAACCCTGACTTGATTTGATGACTGCAGGGCAATACCTTGGTGGAGGTGGCACGGGTCTCTGCGCTGAAACAAAGCCCATGAGCCTGGTTAGGTCCATGATAAGGATCCTGGCCAAGAATCACAACCTTTACCTACCATCACAAGAAAATAAAAAAAAGATTATATTCTTAGAAAACCATCTAGTAATGTAAGAGAAATAATCACTGTGGCATGTTTTGAACATAATTTTGTAAAAATGGTTAATGAAATAAATTACTGAAGGCACATCTAGAGTGTCCCGAATGGAACTACAGCAACGGTATTTGGTCTCAGATGGTATTTGGAGACATTTGGAGACCAGACCTACATGACAGTGGTTTCTGACCAGCAGTATCAGAATGAACATTATGGCATTATGGAGATGATTTTTTATTCTAGAAATCATTTGACTGGACAATTGATATTTAGAAAGAAAAGTTATCAGATGTTTTTTTTTTTAGAAACCATGTACAATTATTTCTAAATATTTCAGTTTGACTACACTGAAACTATCGGATGAGAACAAAATCAGAATTGAACTGAGTTAGATGAATAATGAAACCTATGAAATAGATCTGCTTTATAGTTGAATAGAATTTGTTACAGAACTGATTTACATTTAGTCATTTTGCAGACACTTTTATCCAAAGCGACTTACAAATGAGGACAATGGAAGCAATCAAAATCAACAAAATAACAACAATATGCAAGTGCTATAACATGTCTTAGTTAGCTTAACGCAGTACACGTAGCAAGGTTTTTCTTTTAATTATATAATAAATACAAATGAAAACTGATAGAATAGAAAAAGAATAGAACAGAGGCTTTTTTTGCTTTTGTTAATTATATAATAAATAAAAATAAAACAATTAGAAAGCATGCAAAAAGATTAGAAAAGCTTGTGTTAGTGATTAACTTAATTTGTTCCTAACTGTAATTTTGAATGCATATCTTTTTAATAATGATCTATCAATGTTCAGAATTACACTAGCATACAGACCCAGACAGCAAACCTGTAAAATGTCTGTTAAAGTAATATGCCTAGTTCACCCAAAAAATAAAATCCTTACATAATCCACTCACCCTTAAAGGGTTAGTTCACTCAAAAATGAAAAATTATGTAATTAATTACTCACTCTCATGTCATTCCAAACCGCAGTTCATCTTGTACACAAATCAAGATATTTTTGATCAAATCTGAGAGCTCTCTGACCCTCCCACAGACAACAACGCAACTGCAATGTTCCCAGTCCCAGAAACGCAGGGACATTGATATCAGTGGCTCAACTTCAGTTTTGCAAAGCTACAGGAATCATTTTTGTGTGCAAAGAAAACAAAAATAACCATTTATTCAACAATTCTTCTCCCGAGTTACCGTCCCGCTCTCCCCAGAACATAATCAGCATTGTTTAATTCAGCATGTGTGCGTTTTCTTCTGAACGTAAACAGCACTGATTACATTCTAGGGAAAGTGCACACATGCGTAGTAGTACTCTCCAAAATGGTTGAAAGACGGTAACTCGAGGAGAAGAATTGCTTAATAAAGTTATTTCTGTTATTTTTGTTTTCATAGCTTAAAATTGAAGTTGAGTCACTGATGTCAAATGGACGGTTGTACCAATGCCCTTGCCAGGTTTCTGGGACTGGGAACATTGCAGTTAAATAATTATCTGACCGGGAAGGGTCAGACTCTAAGACTCAGGCTATCAAGTTAATTTGTGTTCCAAAGATGAATTAAGGTTTTATGGGTTTGGAATGACATGAGGGTGAGTAATTAAAGACAGACTTTTTATTTTGGGGTGAACTATCCTTTGTTGTTCCAAACCTGTAAGACACTCTTTCTTCAGAAGATCTTTTATGTTCCTCAGAAGTCAGTCAGTCGTGCAGGTTTGAAACAATATGAGAGTAAGTAAATAATGTCAATTTCCATTTTTTGGAACATTACCTTAAAAAGCATGTCATTTGGAATCGGATAAACTTTTTTCTTTTCAAAGCAGTTTTACATACATTCTAAATCATAACCATCTCAAAAAACATTTTGTAGATGACTGTTTAACTATGACTGGACATGTTTCAGAAAAATACTGCTGATGAGCAAATATACAAAAATGCATCTTCAAGCTGAAAATGTGAACATCAAATTAGTTCTCTATCGGTCCAAAAAAATTAATATTTTTTCTTTACTAATAATATTAGTAATATTATTATTATATTAATAATACATCTTTATACGAGCCAGTGGATTTGTGGTCCCTTTTTGTCTCTTTCTTTGCTAGGGATAAAAGGCCAGAAAACAACCAATTATTTTGACTTGTCTTACATGAACCTGACACTCAACTTACATCTTGTATGTCACATGTTTGTGTCCAGGCAAAAACTTCATTTTCAGGTGGATAGATGGTGTGTTTTTGCCTCTCTTCAGCAACATATGACATTAACTGCGAAAGAGAAACACAATTGCATTACTCTTAATTTAAAAACAAGTTAAAAACCAAAATTGTTTTGCATGTGCTAGTCACTTACTGATTTAAAGTAGGGCTTCCCGAATTCTGCGTTGAGCGATTTCTTCCAGCTCTCTCCAAACCCGTTCGGTGAAGCTTGGTTTGCAGCGAGCCGTTCCAGAGCCGCCTTCTTTTTGGATATCCGTTTAAGTTGCTCAGGACTCAGGGACAGTGAGGATGTAACATCGTCGGGCTCCAACTTTGTTTTTTCTCCTGAGAAAATATTTTAATATATTTGGTTGAACTCCGTGTTCGCTTGGCAAAAAGACCGGTCATTTGTACATTTAAAAACCTAAGGCAAGCTATGTTGGAAAACATCGCTTTCTTTTATGTCATAGGATGTTTTCTCAAAATGCAGCGTTTTGATGCCAAATTAAACCGTGAAATATAAGCAAATGATACGATAAACCACTCGCGATTTACCACATGGGTTTGCATACGCGGCCATAATTCATGAAATGCTTATTTACAATTAAACTAGAAGAAGTGACATTTACGTTAATTATTTCGTTTTCACTGACTTTTCGCAGTAACGTTGTTTGAAATAATCTGCCCTAGCCTTTGTTTAGGCAAGTGACGTAAATCTACTTCCGGAATTGTGTAAACTTTAGCGGGAAGGATAAAATAGCGAGGTTTCAATCGGAGCCAATTCTATTTCCAAATAAATGACAACATGTTCAACAGATAAATAAAACACAGCCACTTTCATCCACAATTCCCGCGAAATGTGTAGGCATATCCAGCCGCGCCAGAATAAAGCATAATTTACTCACATAATCTCTTGCATCCCTGGGCATGTAAGTATCTCGTCCAGATTTCTTTTTTTGGACAATGGTGAAAAAAACGACGTGATACTTTTCTGTCCAATCATTTCCACAAATAAAGTGATTATTTAAACGAAACAAACTTTAAAGAACAATACTCTAGGTATGGACGCGTGGTAGTGTTTGAAGAACTGCTGTAACTCTCGCCAGACGTCTGTGACGTAATTACGCGAGGGCGTAACATTTTCAACTTGTGTGGAGTACTTTTTATTGCTGTTAGAAGTGATGTGGCTCGGGCAAACTACGCACATTGTTCTCTTTCACACTTTGAACTCTAATCTGTTCAATACTTGTTGTAATATTTGTGTTACATGTCTTTGTCCATAGTTTCACTTAATAATAGGGGGTTAAGAGAAACGTTTAAAAGGAAAGCTTCATTTTTATTCGCAAAACAGCTTAAAACTGATTTTCTTTTCTTTCAAGAAACACATTCTGTCGTTAATGATGTGAAGTTCTGGAGGTCGCAGTGGAATAATGACATATGGTTTGCTCATGGCTCTGAGAGGTCTGCAGGGGTCGCTACGTTAAAGAAAAAATTTTCAGGAAATGTTTTGGAGGTGTTTTCAGACCTTTTTGGACACTTTCTCTGTTTACTTCTATGTTGGAATAATTTAGTATTTATTTTGGTTAACATTTATGGATACAACCTTAACCTTAATACTGAAAATGATAAACTTTTGAATCTTTAGAGGAAA
>CM050414.1:49039016-49239199 GCA_027564155.1 Gymnocypris eckloni scoliostomus | reverse complement strand
CTCGACGATTGGCCTATCTTTGGCCCAATCCAGAGAGCAGTTGTACAGGGTCTTGGTGCTTCGGCACCTCAACCAGTGGGGGCTTCGGGTCAACTGGGAAAAGAGCAAGCTCTCCTGTGCAGAGAATCTTCATATGCTTCATATGAGACCACTTCAGCACTGGCTACACTCCCGGTCCCGAGGTGGGCATGGCGCCGCGGTACACTGCGTAGTGGGTATCACCCAGCAGTGTCGCCGCCCTCAGCCCCTGGACAGTTCTTGCCTTTCACGGGCCGGGTGCCCCTAGAACAAGTGTCCCGCATACTGTTGTCACAACAGATGCCTCCAGCAAGGGCTGGGCGCCACATGCAACGGGCAGGCAGCCTCGAGGCTCTGGACAGGGCCCCGACTGCTTTGGCACATCAACTGCCTAGAGCTGTGGGCAGTGCATTAGCCTCACGGCAGTTCCGCCACTGCTGTTGGGCAAGCACGTGCTAGTCCGCACGACAACACTGCGGCTATCTCGTACATCAACCGGCTGGGAGGTATACGATCACACCGCATGTCACAGCTTGCCCGCCATCTCCTCCTTTGAGTCACACGCAGTTCAAGTCACTGCGCGCTGTTCACATCCCGGGAAGCTCAATCGCGGCGGCCGACGCCTCACGACAGCTCACTTTCCCGGAGAGTGGCGATTCCATCCCGAGAGGATCCGCTGATCTGGAGTCGATTCGGGAAGCTCAGGTGGATCTGTTTGCCAGCTGTACTTTTCCCTGACCGAGGGCCCCTCGGCACCGATGCACTGGCACACAGCTGGCCTCGGCCCACGCAGCATGCGCTTCCCCAGTGAGCCTACTCGCACAGACACTGTGCAAGCTCAGGGAGGACGAGGAGCAGGTCCTGCTGGTTGCGCCCGCTTGGCCCACCCGGACCTGGTTTCCGAACTCATTTCCTCGCGACAGCACCTCCCTGGCACATTCCTCTGAGAAGGACCTCCTCTCAGGGGCTCGGCACCATATGGCACCCCAGATCTGTGGAACCTCCATGTGTGGCTCCACTCGGCAGACTTGAGCGGTCTACCACCGGCAGTGGTAGAGACCATCATTCAGGCTAGAGCTCCTTCAACAAGGCAAACCTATGCACTGAAATGGAGTCTGTTCGCGAACTGGTGTTCTTCTCACCGAGCAGACCCCCAAGATGCACGATTGAGTAGTGCTTTTCCTGCAAGAAAGGTTGGAGCGTAGGCTGTCACCCTCCACCTTGAAGTGTATGTGGGTGCTATCGCTGCCCACCACGATGCAGTGGACCCGGTCCCTGGGAAAGCATGATCTCATCGTGAGGTTCCTGAAGGGTGCCAAGAGGATGAATCCCTCCATGCTACCCCTTGTGCCCTCTTGGGACCTCTCTATCGTCCTGGCTGGACTTCAGAGGGGCCCCTTTGAGCCGCTGGACTCAGTTGAGCTGAAATTCCTGTCTGCTAAGACAGCGCTCTGACCGCTCACTTCCATCAAACGGGTCGGTGACCTCCAAGCGCGGTAAGCGAAGAGTGCCTTGTGTTCGGGCCGGTCTCGCTCACGTTGTCTTGAGACTCGGTGTGGTTCCAACCACGCCCTTCTGCGATCAGGTGGTGAACCTGCAAGCACTGCCCTCGGAGGAGGCAGATCCAGCCTTAGCATTGCTGTGTCCCGTAAGAGCATTGAGCATATACGTGAACCGCACCCGGAGCTTCAGAAACTCTGAGCAGCTCTTTGTCTGCCACGGAGGTCAGCAGAAAGGGAAGGCTGTCTCCAAACAGAGGTTGGCCCACTGGATAGTGGAGGCCGTCACCTTGGCGTACCAATCGCAAGGCGAGCCGTGCCCCCTGGGGGTGAGGGCTCACTCCACTCGGAGTGTTGCCGCCTTTCATGCGTTGGGGCACGGCGCCTCTTTGGCAGACATCTGCAGATAGATAGCCCCAGAGCCCAGTCGTATGTAGTACTGCCCCAAGCCTGGGTCAGTCCATATCAGTATCTCCACATGAAGAGCTCTTTTCCAAAATGCGATAAACGCCAAATAAAAAAAAAATGAGTTTGTCATGCCATTTTGCTGTGTACTGAACCTATTCACTGCTCCATCAATGTTTCATGCCAAATCGCTATATTTCCTTGTTTAAAATGTACCTCACTCTCCTGACCTCACAAAGAGGCGCTCTAGCGACTGACGCTAGAGGCTGTAGCCTTTGGCGTTCCTTGTTAGAGCGCCCGCCTCCCGCGCCAGTAACCTGGGTTCGAGACCCGCTCGGTGTGATGGTGCGGACCCGGGGGGGTTTAACAATCATTGTTTAACATGTTCAGACTGAGCCAACAGACCATTTTAACATGATAAATTGAATATTAACAAAATGTATGGGTCTAGGTAAAAAAAAATGTCATTTTCATGAAAACTATTAAAATGGATTTATAGCATTTTGGAAAAGAGCTATTCACATGTTACCTCCCTTCGGGCAGGATGTGGCCTCTGTAGCGCCCTTCTCCGGAAGGCTCGCTTCCCTGCCGTTACGGCAAGCTGTAACAACAAATAGGAAAGACCTGAAGCTGTATTTCCTATTTTCGACTGAAGGTCGAAATCCCTTCCGATTCTGTGGGGAAAGGAACAGCGGCTTGGCTATCTCCAGCAGCGATGTACTCAGTGGTCCCGGTGGGCACCAATGTTAGCGAATTTGCGCTGGGGCGGTAGGAAGGTTGCAACCTCTTGCATGGCATTTGTCTGTCACGCGCTCGCATGTCAACATCTGCATGCCACAAGGTTGTGACGGGGTTCAGCTTGTGGCGCTTTCCATAGGATCCCTATGTCATCATAACATAACTCGTAGTGATCGACAGATAGGGAACGTCTAGGTTACGTATGTAACCCCCATTCCCTGATGGAGGGAACGGAGACGTTATGTCCCCATGCCACAATCTTAAACCATCGCTAGTTGCCAGGGACTCGTCTCGGCTCCTCAGTGTAAAACCTAATCAGTGGACGTACCTGTCGCACTTTTATACCCGTATACACAGGGAGTGGCTCAGGTATGCAAAATCCACTAGCCAATTTCATTGGTGTTTTCTCTTAGTCAGAGATGATCGGGGCTTCAAAGTAAATACCCTATGTCGTCACGACATAACTCGTAGTGACCGACAGATAGGGAACAGTCCTGTCAGATCATCCATCCCTTGAGTGAGAGTGTAACGTTACAGGTCAGCAGGGCTGGACTGGGACAAAAAAATAGGCCATGGCATTTTTTTGGTTCAGGTGGCCCACCACAACTTATCACTATATATATATATATATATATATATATATATGTATATATATGTGTATATATATATATATATATATATATATGATATACACTACCAGTCAAAAGTTTTTGAACCGTAAGATTTTTACTGTTTTTTTAAAGAAATCTCTTCTGCTCAACAAGCCTGCATTTATTTGATCATAAATACAGCAAAGGCAGTAATATTGTGACATATTTTTACAATTTAAAATAACTGTTTTTTATAAAATGTAATTTATTCCTGTGATTTCAAAGCTGAATTTTAGGCATCATTACTCCAGTCACATGATCCCTCAGAAATCATTCAAATATTATGATTTGCTGCTCAAAAAAACATTTATTATTATTCTTATGTTGAAGACAGCGGAGCATAATTGTTTGTTTTTTCAGGTTACTTTGATGAATAGAAAGTTGAGAAGAACAGCATTTATCTTAAATATACATATTTTGTAACATTATACATGTCTTTATCATAATTTTTGATCAATCTAAAGCATTCATATCTATAATTTCCCCCCCAACAACAACAAAAAAATTATACTGACTCCAAGCTTTTCAATGGTATAGTGGATAAGTTACATTTAGTAGGAATTTGGCCCATCAATAAAAATAATTTCTAATCTTAATTACATGATTTTCTCATTTAATTATGTAGCAATATTTTCTGAGAAAAAAATAAAATAAAATGCCCCAAATAAACAATTAAAAGGTGATTTGTCATTTTAGACAGTGTCGTAGACAACACAAAAAAGTGGCCTTTCAAAACGTTAATGTTATGTTTTAATTCTATGACGCTCCTCATTAATTCTGTCCATTCTTGCATTCTGTCTGAAATATGCTTCTAGCCTCTGCATCATATTTGTTTTAAAAGTTATAGTTCACCCAAAAATGAAGATTCTCACGTCGTCCCAGATATTTATGACTTTCTTTCTTCAGTTGAACACAAGCAAATATTTTTAGTCCGTGTAATGCAAGGGGACATGACCACTTCAAGAACCACAAAAAGTGAACACGACGGTCAAGTTAAAAATATTGATTCCTTTACATGGGTTGTATGAGTTACTGTCATATTCACTTTGTGTAGTTTTTGGACGTCCCATACTTGTCTTATAAGAAGAAAGAGTACTTTTTACACCTCTGTTTTTCTGTCTGTCATCACTCTTTCTGCTCTACTGTTTGAATGAAAAGTATATTATTTTTTTTTACTTCAAAGCTGATTTTACACATTCATTTTCATGCTAAGAACTAGGGGTTGAACGACTTCTGATTTTTTAAAGCCGACTTTTATGTGATGAAAGTCGAAGTCGACTAATCGCTGATGACGTCATTAATGAACAAATAAGTCTGGAGCTGTGACAAACACCTTGTGCACAGCTATGAAATATGACACAGCGCTGCTCACGTGACTATTGCACCTATTACATCTTATTTTTATCAGTTCTTTAGTCTTTGGGTCGTTATATTTCTCACAGATTCCTGCTCGTTCTAAATCAGATACAGATAAGTAGTACAGTAAAGATTACATTCATATGAATTAATGCATTAGTGAGAGCAATTGCGTGTGTGAATTAATTATACCTGGCAGCGTCTCTCTACTAGTAGTGAAGCTGTGGGATTTAGTTATTAAGAAATATATGCTTGAACTTTTCAGTTTCTAAGCTATTTTACAGAGAAATCACAGAACAGTGTTGACAATACATTTTCGCGCTGAATGATTCTGTGAACGCGATCTGCGCGTGATGTATTGTACGCACTACTGTCTGTAGCCTATGTGTGTGCGTTACAGTGCAGCAGCGCATTAGATTAGAACGTGATTAACTTACCTGTACAATAAGCTGTTTAAAACGTGCATTCTGACGTTCAATTTCCAGCATCTAGTAATATAATCACACATTTGGATGCGCATTCAAAGTATGAATTAGTTTGTAAATTTAACTGTTTGGAAACAGAGCATAAATGTGGATTTATTATCCTATTGCACCTTCTATAGGACCAGCGACTAGTCGACTTAAAGCGTCATGGCAGAGCACTGAAGTCGATTAGTCTGTGCAACCCCTACTAAGTACTAGTACTAAGTAATACCAAAAACTATAGAATACCCAAGACATGTTACTCGTATTGTTTCGAATGGGGAAAAATGCAATGCTTAATATGGCCGCTCAATTGCAGGAAACCCCAACTTCTGAATGAAAGAGCCAATCGGTAAAGTCAGCGCGTCACTGCAGATGCTGTTAGAAGTCCTGGTTGCTATAGAAACAGTCAGCGCTCTGAAACGTGCGCTCAGGACTGCAGCATGCGCACTGGCTGATCTAGCCTGAGAAATAAGCTTTTTATAACGCTATTTGAGCAAAATAAACAACATTTATGACAGTTGTTGTCTGATTTCATTGGTGATTTCAAATATATTTGCTTATATTATTTGCTTATATTATTATTTATTAAGTCTACAGTATACTGTCCGGCACATTTGATTTTATCTTATATTGTATTTTTATTATTCTTTTTTATTTTTTACTTCATTTTTTTCATACCTATATTTATGTATATTCTCTTGTGTTTGTGTTACATGTAATTGCACTGTCCATGGAGCGGACCTGACTTACATTTCACTGCTGGTTATATTCTGTATAATTGTGTATGTGACGAATAAAAATCTTGAATCTTGTATATGAAATTGAATCATAAGCAGTTAGTGAACAGTTTTGGAGAATTCTATGTTTCCCCATTCAAAGAGATATGAGTTGCACTTGGATGCCCGAGAGGCATCTCAAATATGGCCGCCGAATGACATGACTTGTCTTAAAGAGACTTTGGTAATACTAGTAAATATTTGTAGAAACTGTATTAGTTACATTGCTAATTAAAACGTCTCGGTTACATATGTAACCCTCGTTCCCTTAAGGAGGGAAAGGAGACGTCACGTCGGAGGACCGACGAATTGGGATCTCGCTTAGAGAGACCAATCTACTTTGAGTGTAAACTAAACGAGCCAATGCACATTGGCATGCAATTATTGCATCCAGCTGCCACTGATCACAGCGTGAGTATAAGTTGGCAGCAGGTGCAGTGCATATTCAGCTTTTCGCTGAGGAGCCGAGATCCGGCCGCTCAGTGGTGGTACAGGAGCCGTGGCGACTTCGTTCCCTCCTTCAGGGAACGAGGGTTACATACGTAACCAAGACGTTCCCTATCAGTCGGTCACTCTTGACGTCACGGAGGACCGACGAATTGGGATCTCTACCAAAAAGCCACGGATACTGCCCCTTCCAGTGTCCCGTGGAGGCCTCCTGTGCCGTTATTTCTTGGCGCAGGTTAGGGCCCCCATAGGAAGACCAGTTACTGTTGCTATGGCACTACCCACTCAGTAGGACTGGATAAAACTGAAAAAATGTACGTACCCGTTCAGCTTAGAACAGGAATGCTGCGGAAGCCGCGACCTTCCCGAAGGAGGTTCAGAAGCAGTTACACAGATGGACAATAGTCAGGTGCATATGAAAGATTGGAGGTGATTGTAACCCTCTTGGAAGTAGCAGGAAGTCTGCCGGGAAAACACGGGCTCTAAGGCTATACCGTGGAATTTACACATATGGGATCCAAACGGTCTCTAAATATGGAACCCAGCCCTTTACCGGTTCTCAGGGATTCATCGAGTGAGGGCCTGGCGCCGTATGCTCCGCTACATCCAGCTGCCGAGGGGACAGAGGAGCTCGACAGGGTCTACAGCACGGACTCTCTGGAGCAGTTTTTAGCAAGCCGACCTGAAACCGGAGCCCCTCAGTGCTTCTACCCATATAAGGTGAGAACACAGGAGGAAACCGGTTCCACACGAAGGCTATAGAATCTAGCGAACGTGTTAGGGGTCGCCCAGCCCGCAGCCCTACAAATATTTGTCAGCGAGGCGCCACGAGCCAGCGCCCAGGAGGACGCCACACTTCTTGTAGAGTGAGCTCTCAACCTGAACGGGCAAGGCACACCCTGTGCCTGATAAGCCAGGGTGATGGCATCCACTATCCAGTGGGCCATCCTCTGCTTGGAGATGGCATTCCCTTTCTGCCGGCCTACGTGACAGACAAAGAGCTGGTCTGAGGTCCCGAAGCTTTGCATCCTGTCAACGTAGTATCTCAATACTTGGACGGGACAAAGCAAAGCAAGGGCTGGGTCTGCCTCCTCCGGGGGCAGCGCTTGCAGGCTCACCACCTGGTCTCTGAAAGGAGTAGTGGGAACCTTGGGCACATAGCCGGGCCGGGGCCTCAGGATTATCTGGTAATCCGCCGGTCCAAACTGTAGGCACAAATCGTCGACCGAAAATGCGTGTAGGTCCCCAACCCTCTTAATGGAGGCCAGTGCAAGCAGGAGCAGAGTTTTCATTGAGAGGAACTTTGGCTCGGCTGTCTGCAAAGGCTCGAACGGGCCCTGCTGTAGTGCTCTGAGCACTAGAGACAGGTCCCAAGAGGGTATAGAGGGGGGCGTGGAGGATTAAGCCTTCTAGCCCCCTTAAGGAACCTGACGACCCAGTCATGCTTCCCCACCAACTTCCCTTCCACAGGGTCGTGGTTGGCAGCAATCGCCTACGTAGACTTTGAGGGTGGAGGGAGACCCTTGCTGCAAGAAGGACAGCACGACTCTGATCGGGCATCTCCGGGGGTCTTCTCTGTGAAAAGAGCACCATACCACGTAACAGGTTCCACTTCAAGGTGTAGGCATATCTCGTAGACGGTGCTCTCGCCGAAGTGATGGTGGACTACCTCTTGGGGTTGGTCAACTAGACCAGCGGTTGCCAAAAGGTGCCCCGTCTCTGAGTCAGTAGATCCTTCCTCAGAGGAATCTGCCAAGGAGGGTCTGTCACGAGGAGCATCAGCTCTGGGAACCAAGTCCGGGTGGGCCAGTATGGCGCCACGAGCAGGATCTGCTCCTCTTCCTCCCTGATCTTGCACAGTGTCTGTGCGAGAAGGCTCACTGGGCGAATTGCATACTTGCGAAGGCACCGCGGCCAGCTGTGTGCCAGTGCGTCTGTGCCGAGTGTTCCTTCGGTCAGGGAGTAAAACAACTGGCAGTGAGACGTCTCTAGGGACACGAACAGGTCTACCTGTGCGAGTCCGAAACGTCTTCGAATCAGCTGGACCGTCTGGGGATGGAGTCTCCACTATCCGAGAAGCGCAGCTCGTGACAGCTCGTCGGCTGTCCGGTTGAGCAATCCTGGAATATAAATGGCGCGAAGCAACCTCAGATGCTTCCGACTCCAGAGGAGGAGGTGACGGGCGAGTTGCGACGGGAGTGTTGACCACCTTGTCGGTTGATGTACGCGACGGTCGCAGTGCTGTCTGTACAGACCAGTACGTGCTCGCCTCGTAAGCGTCTCTTGAGACGGTTCAAGGCCAGGTGTACTGCCAGCAACTCTAGGCAGTTGATGTGCCAGTGCAGTTGGGGACCCGTCCAAACCCCCCGAAACTGCAAGCCCGTTGAACGTGGCCCCCCAGCCCTTGGCGGAGGCATCCGTGTAAACCGAAGGAACGAAAGGTCTGACCACGGGGTGAAGGTTTGGCGGCAGGCTGGAGTGACTTGGACCCACAGCGTGCCGCTCTCCCACGCCCACCTCGGGACTTGGCCATGGAGCCAGTGTTGAAGCGGTCTCATATGGAGCAGCCCCAGCGGCGTGACCGCAGCCGCCATATGCCCCAGGAGCCTCTGAAACTGTTTCAGTGGTGCCGCCGTCCTGTTCTTGAATGTATTCAAGCAGTTCAACACCAACTGAGTGCGTTTCCTGCGTGAGGCACGCTCTGATTGACCGAATCCAACTCCATACCGAGAAAAGAGATCCTCTGCATCGGGGAGAGTTTGCACTTTTCCCAGCTGACCCGAAGGACCAACCAGCTGAGGTGCGAGAGCACCAAGTCCCTTGGTGCTCTGATCCTGATCCTGAGACTGAGCTAGTATGAGCCAGTCGTCAAGGTAGTTTAGAATGCGCACACCCTGTTCTCTCAGGGGAACAAGGGCTGCCTCCACTACTTTCGTGAAGACACGGGGCGATAGGGACAGCCTGAAGGGCAGGACCTTGTACTTATATGTACGTCCTTCGAACGCAAACCGCAGGACTGACCTGTGGCGCGGAAAGATCGACACACGGAAGTACAGGTTCTTCCGGTCGACCGCTGCAGACCGATCTCGGGGATGGAAGCATCCGAAGATGCACTTCTGCGTGAGCATCTTGAAAGGAGGTTTATGAAAGGCCCAGTTCAAGATGCGCAGAGCCAAGATTGGTCGTAACCCACCGCTTTTCTTGGGCACAATGATGTAAGGGCTGAAATACCCTGCCTTCATATCGGCTGGAGGGACCGGTTTCATCACGTCCTTCACCAGTAGGACAGTGATTCCCTCACAAGACATGGGCATCAGCTGCCTTCACTGCTGTGAGGTGGATGCCCTGAACTTGGAGGACACTGGGCGAACTGAATCGCATAGCCGAGTCTATAAACAAAAATAAATAAAAAGAAATAATCATAAAATAATAAAACAAAAAAATTAAATGATATAGAAATTGATTTAAATGAAATTTAAATAGAAAGAGTAGCCTTTGATGATGCTCTTGAACGCCCACACTGCTGGCGAGAGGGAGGATGAGTGGGGTCCGAGTTGATCCGCTCTCCATGCCTCTCCCATGCCTCTTGGGAGACAGACATGTGAGATTTTGAAACAACAGATTATCCACCTGGCCCTCCTCCGGGAGGGAGATGCACTTACCCTCTCCCAAAGCAGTTCCCTCTCTCTCTGGGTCACCCGTCCCGAAGCCTCTCGCTCCTCCGCTTACCACCAGTTAATGGGGGCCAGGACGGGCGGGGCGGCCTGCCTACGCCTAGCTCAACGGCACCGCTTTTGAAGGCTGCTGCGGGGGTGGATGCAGGGAGCCGCCCTCTGCGACGATCAGGCTGGGCGCTGCAACCGGCGGACGGGTGGAGGCAGCAGCTGCCCGCCGAGGCAGGACGTGTTGGATCGCCTCAGTCTGCTCCTGTGCAGCCGGTAACTGCTGGGCCATGTTACCGGTTGGGTCGCCGAAGAGGCCAGTCTGGGATACAGGAACCTTGAGGAACTGAAATATGTCGGTGTCCCTATGTCAACCAGACACAGCCAGAGGTGGCGCTCCTGGACCACAAGTGTGGACATCGCACGACCCAGAGACCGTGCCATAAACTTCGTCGCTCGTGGCGCGAGGTCAAGTGCGGTACACGGAGCTCTTTCAGAACTTCCGGATTGTGACTACCCCCATGCATGTCCCTCAGTGCTTTTAGCCTGAAGAACCTGCAACGCCGTGAGCGTTAGGTGGAGGCAGCATCTCCACAGGCCACATTAGGCGTTAGGATGAGACCAGGCAGTACCTACAGGCCCGGAAGAGGAGGATGGTTTGCCCTGCCGGGTGGAGACAGTATAAGGACACACTTGCATCGCAACTGACCGCTCCACCGGGGACCCCAGATACCCTAGCTGCACCACCGAGGGTAGTGACGGAGGAGGAGTTAGCAGGTCGGATTCTGGCAGTAAAGGTGCGTCCCACGACCTGTAAGCTTCTTATGCACGTCCGGGAGAGAGGCACCCGGGGCAGGGCGCTGAGAACTAGCACAAGCTACCCCGAGAAACCAGTCGTCCAATCTCGAGGGTTCGAGGCTTTCTCCACTCGAGCCTTACCCTTTCGGCGGCCCGGGAAAGCATAGCCGTCATTTCCAGATCCGACTCAGGCATTGCTACCGCCAGAGCAGCAGCGCAGCCGAATCTTCCTCTCCAGAAGCTCCGGCTCACCCTCCGATGCAGAGATCGTCATCTGGTCATCGGGAGGAGTGCCAAGCATACTGCTGGTACGCTACTTTTAGAGGGCCCAGCGCGTTTCATTGGCAGCTCAACTGGTTGTGGAGCGCAAGAGGAGCGATGGTCCCTTGAGCGTTTGCCACCACTGTAATCCTCAGACCAGCCGTACTACCGCCTGAAGTAGACCTCGCCTGTCTGCAGCCAGGATGAGAACTAGATCGAGACAGAGGCAACAACTCAGCCCTCTGTCGAGGTAACGGAGCCTGGCCACAACTCCAAAATGAGCATCCACAGTGAGAAGATGACTCATCCACGAACGCCACCTCAGTGTGCTTACTGCTCAGGCACGTGAGGCAGCGATCGTGACCATCACCCAGCGCCAGGCAACGACCGCATCCAGAAACACACGGGTGACACGTTGTCTGAAGCAAGACCCAACTCGTCTTTAAAAAGACGCACCAGTGAATGCTCTTTTAGGAAAAAAACTATTTTAGCGTGCTGAAGCGCACAGGGGAGATGGTCATCTGCAACACAAACAGGGGGTAGTGCAGCCTGATGTGTGCAGTCCACTCGACATGGGAAGAACCACCACCGCTGTAGTGCCGTACCACCATCACGAGAGTCTTCCGAAGAGCTTGCTCAACTCGTTGAATTCACTCGTTCAGCAGAAGTCAGGAGCAGAACGATGTAACCGCTTGGCTCCGAAGCGAAAAGCTGAATATGCACTGCACCTGCTGCCTACGTATACATCAGTGGCAGCTGGATGCAATAATTGCATCCCAATGTGCATTGGCTCGTTTAGTTTACACTCGAAGTAGATTGGTCTCTCTAAGCAAGATCCCAATTCGTCGGTCCTCCGACGTGACGTCGAGAGTGACCGACTGATAGGAAACCGCAACACTTTATTTTGAAAGTCAACTGTGATCAATAACTAATGAATACTGATACAGTCTATTAATAATATAATGACTAGAAGATATGTTAATATTGAAAGTTTCAGTAGTTTAATAGAACCTATGTATGGACATAAAGGCGTGAAGCATTATAAACATTGTGCAAGGTGATGCATGGTATTGTGATTGTGAATTTTGATGTAATATAGTGCACTATAATGGAATTTGCCCATAATCATAGCCTCAGGAAGTAAAAAAAAAGTAATACATTAATTATTTTTTTAAATGTCTCTGTACATGCAATTAACTGCGGTTTCCAACTTAAATTATGCTATTGGCAGTAAAACTGAACAGAAAACAGAACAGAAAAAAAATGGTATTCCTTTTCATTTGAAAACCTACATTTGAGCAGTTATGTTATGTCCTACTTTTACCATAGTAAATTATTTGTAAACAAATACTTTTGAAGTTTGCATCACATAACCAGCTCTATTTGTACATCACATAACCAGCTCTAATTTTCTGTTGTAGTAAAGTGTTACAGCAATAAACTTGAGTCATGATAAAAGAACTCAAAGACTTGTAGAAGCCAACATGACAAAATGCTGCCAGATTTGCATTAATCTGTTTTTGCTCATAAAACTTTTTTAGCCCCGCTCAATTTGAACCTGAAATTGTTGCAAAACATTGCAAGCAGCAGCATAATATACATTTTATAATAACACATTTTGCCAAAATGTCTCCATAGGAATGTTTTTTCCAATAAGCCTCAACTGAAAATGCCACTAGACCAACTAGATACTTAATATCCATGTTCTTGCACTTCAATGCAAATATTGTAAAATAATGTAATTTATCAGTTTCATATTAAATATTTATCTATCCATGCCCTATGTAGGGTCTCAGGAATGCTGGAGCCCATCATCTCAGGCATAGAATATGCATTCTGCCTTGTCTGTTAATAATCTTGATTTCATTGGAGATTTATCTTGGATAACTCATGCATTGCTGCCTTACAATTTGCCTACAATGCCTGAACATGTTGTCTATGTAAGCAGCTCACTAGGTTTCAAAATTGATTTTATTTAGACATGCTAATTTGTCAATAACTGCTTATGTAATATGGACGATAAGGATCCAAATCAATTGACAATTCTGGTGGTTCCAAGTAATCGGAAAACAGGACAACAAAGACTAATGTACCATTTTAAGTTTGACTTGGACAAGACTAGATGAAAGTTCTAAATTATCTAAGCTAACGGAATATGTTAAAAATGTAAAAGATTGGATGACCAATCATTTTCTCATTTTAAACTCAGATAAGACAGAGATATTCCTCGTTCCTTTTCATCCCGCTTTTGTGATGACTTCACAGACACCTTTAACAAGGTGTGCTTGTCCCTGTCCCTGGAGTCATTTTTACCTGACTTGGATGCTGACCAGCATCTTAGTCTGTTTAATACTGCCTGCTCAGAGGTTTTGAATACCACTGCTCCTCTTAAACATAAGAAGTCAAAACCTAAAACTGAACCATGGCTCAGTGATAACATCCGCTGAAGCAAGCTTGTAGAAGAGCTGAACGGAAATGGAAAATGGAAAAAGGACAAATTGCAAATTTCATATGAAATGCTTAAAGACTGCCTTGCTAATTTTCAAAAAGCAGTAAAATCTGCTAAGTCAAAATATTTTTCTAATTCAATTGCATAGAATCATCATAGCTCTAAAGCCTTTCTGTTATAAATTCTGTGTTAAACCCTCTTGTAAATGTGATTTCAAATCCCTCAGTGTCATTATGTGAAGGTTTCTCAAGGTTTTTCTGTGATAAGATTACTACTCTGAGATCTCAGCTGCAACCACTTGCTAATGTGTCGCCTGAATTTTGTTGCTCTTCAGCTATATGGAGTGATTTTGATCCAGTTTCTCTCCAGTCTCTCAAAGAAACTATTGACCATTTGAAACCTTCCTTTTGCTCTCATGATGTTCTCCCTCCACGTATTTTAAAACAGATTTTCGACTCGGGTTGGACCTAGTTTGGTGTCGTTTATGAATAAATGACTAGTTTCAGGGACTATACCTGATAGCCTCAAAGAAGCTACCGTGACACCTCTTCTTAAGAAATCTTCTCTTGATACTAGTAATTTTAATAATTTTCAACCCATCTCAAATCTTCCATTTATTACAAAAGCACTGGAGAAAACTGTGTTCATTCAGCTACAGTCTTTCCTTAGAGCAAATAATATTTTTGAAACATTCCAGTCTGGTTTTAAGCCTCTGCATAGCACAGAGTCTGATGTACTACGGGTCCTTAATGATACATTGTTGGCAACTGACTCTGGTGACTATGTTATCCTAATTCTGTTAGACTTAACCTCGGCTTTTGATACTGTTGATCATAAAACTCTTTTATCTCGACTAGAATATTTTGTGGGCATCCAGGGAACTGTTCTTAGCTGGTTCAAATCATATTTAGCAAATAGAAGTTTCTCTGTCAGATTGGGTAATTTTTCTTCATTGCCCGCTAAACTTTCCTGTGGAGTGCCCCAGGGTTCTATTCTCGCACCCATTCTTTTTTCTTTGTATTTACTTCCCTTGGGCTCTATTTTCAGAAAGCATGGTGTATAATTTCATTGCTATGCAGATGATACCCAAATGTATCTACCTTTGAAACGAGATAAACATACTGCTCTGGAATCTCAGTAGTAAATACCATACACCACCTGTCAAAATGATTGATGACAGGTGGGCGGGGCTTCCGGTATAGGGGGGACTTCCGGTATAAGGCGGGACTTCCGGTGTAGGCGGGACTTCCTGTATAGGCGGGACTTCCTGTATAAGGCGGGACTTCCTGTATAGGCGGGACTTCCTGTATAAGGCGGGACTTCCGGTATTATAAATCATGTTATAATGACAGTAGGTTTTGATGATTTTGACAGGTGGTTTTGATGATTTTGACAGGTGGTTTTGATGGTTTTGATGTTTTGACAGCAGGTTTTGATGGTTTTGATGTTTTGACAGCAGGTTTTGATGTTTTTGATGATTTTGACAGAAGGTTTTGATGATTTTGACAGGTGGTTTTGATGGTTTTGATGTTTTGACAGCAGGTTTTGATGTTTTTGATGATTTTGACAGAAGGTTTTTGTTTTTGAAGGCTGTATAATAAATGACAGCAGGTTTTAATGTTTTTGATGATTTTGACAGGTGGTTTTGATGGTTTTGATGTTTTTGACAGCAGGTTTTGATGATTTTGACAGAAGGTTTTTGTTTTTGAAGGCTGTATTTTAA
Organism: Gymnocypris eckloni scoliostomus; assembly: GCA_027564155.1. Taxonomy (NCBI): domain Eukaryota; kingdom Metazoa; phylum Chordata; class Actinopteri; order Cypriniformes; family Cyprinidae; genus Gymnocypris; species Gymnocypris eckloni. The sequence goes on along the minus strand of CM050414.1, from coordinate 49,223,950 downwards.
ATGACAGAAGGTTTTGTCTTTTGAAGACGCTGTTATCAGGAAATTCCCCTCCCACCCGCCGCTTCCCATAGCAGCGTATATAAATGGGTCAGTGTGTTCTACATCAATCAGAAAGAGAAAACATGAGCTACATGAGCATGGACTGTTTATCGTCCCCTAAATCCCCAGAGGCGGGGGTGAGCAGCAGAACGACGGACAGTCTGATGGCCAGTCTGACTATGGCACCGAGAAAACCTTTCGGTCACGTCCGTTTGACAAAATTTCTCCATGAACTTTCGGAATGGACTAAAGGTGAATTTATGATGAGCAGTAACCGTGTATTCGGGTACAAATTTCATAAATCAACTCGAGTTGTTATACTCTACACCACCGACAACGCAGGCGAGTTTCAGCCCGGGGAAGACGCGTGTGTTGTATTTCCTGAAAAGACTGGTCATTATTTTACAAATTTGTCTGGAAGGATCTGAACAGCGGCGGCGAAGAGCCTTTGTACATTTCAGAGTGGGACGGGTAGACCCGAATGTCGGTACGCGTGGTAGGTGACCACGCTAAAAGAACCCAGATGATTCTGTCTACATATTCTGCTGTAAAGACAAGACAAAGCTCAACAAAATCGGTCAGGGGTCGTCCTGCCTAACGAGCATAACGATCTGTATGAAATGCAATTTTTGTTCAAGTGGCGCGATCTGGATCTGCTGGCCGGTATTTTTTCAATAATAAACAAGATGTTCAAATGGTGCGAGCTGCATGACGGCTACAACAAAATTAAAGTGCAGCTGTTCCACCCTGAGAGATGCGTGCGCAGCAGTACATACGCGCGCTATTCCGCCCCCATTTACTACGGACATCCGGAAGCTCGCCGTCAGACCCTCCCAGGCGCGTTTATAAACCATGGCTGCAGTGCTACGACGTCCCCGCCTTTACTACATTTGCCATAAAGTCAGTGCCACACCGTCGTCGTAGCAGATAGCGGACGCACCTGACCCCACTCCAACGCACTCTGTGGATCAAATAGTTCCCACCGCTCGGCTTTAGACCAGACCGCCGGACCAAGCGGCGAACCTTTGAGAAAGAAGACTAGAAAACGGGTCGTCTACCTCACCGGCCTGTCCTGAGAGAAAACCGGTTCGTTTTACCCGGCGATCAGTCCTGAAACCAGTCCTGACAGGAAAACTCTTGTCCGACGCCGAGCAGTCCTGCGACGAGTCTTGACAGCGTATTTCTTTACGGTAAGACTATCTACATTATTTAAACTCAAATTGAATCATACCATTAAGATTTTTGTGTTATATTTCTACACAGCAGGTTCGGGTTATAGCCCTGACCACATAACGAGTTGGAATACGCCTCAACGCATCGCTTGGACAAGCACAAAGGCAGGTCAAACATCATATCCTTTTAACTCACCGGAAGAAGACATTGAAGTTGAAGAAGTGCCGGGCGGTGTCTCACTCGGTGACGAGCCACTCACCGATACTAGGCGCAATAATTCAATAGAGACATTAGGTCAAGAGTTTCGATGCACAGATTGATATAAACAACAAATACATTGAGCTGCGTGACGTACAGGATGATATAAACAGCAATTTGACTGCGCTGCGTAGTGAGTTGCGTGAAGCACACAACGAAACCCATCGCGACAGACACATTAGCGCGAGGCTCGCGCCTCACCTCGAGACACGTAGCCGATTGGACACACAGGATCGCTTCATTCAAAATGCGGTCGATCAAACATTTCGTCGTATCCAGACCATGAGATCAACCCTGGATCAGGAATTTAATAGAAGCGATCGTAGGGTAACTGAATTCCATCGCGAATTGGTACTCATGTTTCATCATCTTATTCTCGCCATCATTGATGGTACAGAGGAGTAAATTCAATATAGATGTATTCCATTAAACTTTTATGGTTGTAGTTGTTTTCTTCACCTATCATGTATTGATTTTTATATTCCATCTATGCTTTGATTTTTATATTCCATCTATGCTTTTGATTTTTATATTCCATCTATGCTTTGATTTTTATATTCCATATACTCTATGATTTTGCATACTTTCTATACTCTATGATTTTGTAATATTTCATGTTTTGGTCTGAAATCTAAAATGGATGGGTCAAAAAGCTTTTGCGCAGACGACGACACAGAACTGTCACCGGACGAGATTGAAATGTTAAGTTTGCTGCCGGACGAGCTTTTAATGCTTCCGGATTCTTTAGAACAGTATTTGTTTAATCTAGAATCTTCGCAACCCCCCACTAATTTGGATCATTTTGAATTAGCTGAAAATCCAAATATTAATTTGTACGATCCAGTGCTGAACGTAGACGCTAATTTGGATCTTTTTGAATTAGCTGTAAATCCAAATATTAATTTGTACGATCATGTGCTAAGCATAGACAACAATCCTGTTGTACAATATGGTGGTGTTTTAAATAATCAACTCCCAGCATGTACCGACACCGATCCTGACTGCGACGACACAGAGCACCCTGACGGTGATGATACTTCACAGCCATCGACCAGCAACACGAGACCCACATCAGGTAATGTTGACGCTTTACGGGACTGACCCTAATAAACAGAGTCGATTAAGCCGCACGGAAATTGATACGCTGATTCGAGAAGGTGGGTTCGTTAACGGATATCACTTTACCGCGACCTCGGTTCAACAGCGTGTCGTTGAGAAGGAGCATGAATCTGAGAGATTAACTCTACAGATTTGGCCTCTTATCACACTTCCTTACATGGCATGTTGAGCGAGATCGTCGCCGCTAGAGAAATCGGCCACGATGCCCCGTGATCAATATGACCATGTCGGCACCCACTCTACAAACACCTATCAGCGGTGTTCTCACACCCGGTAATGATTATGACGTGGATTCGCTTATGGATCAATTTGAAAGAGTTTTACAGAGCAACGAGCAGTTATTATCGGACGACGCTGTCGAGATCGACGCTACCGTAGCCATGAACAGACAAGGAGGTGGTCGACGAAACTTACAGATCTGGCCGCTGATCAGGTAATCCAAAAAAAGACGAATTTGTTCTGTCCCATAAATTTGTCGAATCAATTGTGTTTCTCTATTTGTCTCGCTCGTTTTCTTAACCCCCAACTACCCGAGAGTGAGTTAGAAAACTGGCTGTCACCATCCAAAACAGCGTCGGCTTCTCAATTCAAGACCGAATCGCTCTTAGCGACATAGCTTCGCTTGAACGAGCACTAGGCATTAAAATCGTTGTATTTCACAGATCGAATGCCATGGTCTTAGAAACGCATACAAAATTGTGACGAACACCACCCTAAAACGGTATTCCTCTATCTACATGATGATCATTACTACATGATAATGAATCTGACCGGGTTCTTAGGTTCGCCATACGTCTGTCAATTTTGTTACAAAAGTTACACCACCCGCAGAGACCATCGATGTAAGCAAGCCTGCAATGTCTGTTTTGACGCCGAATGTCACAGGTTCCCTAAAAGAACCATACATTGTCCCGATTGTTTGCGTTACTGTAAATCGAGCTATTGCTTCGAAATGCATAAAAAGAATCCCCCTCCCGGTCAAGAATCCCCCTCCTGTGATATTATCAAATACTGCAAACTATGTGGCTGGCGTTACTACGTTAAAGCGGGTGACAAGAAAACAAAACACATATGTGCCCCGGACAAATGCGTCCATTGTCGAGAACGTCTGACGGGCAGGGATCACACCAATGCTTCATACAGCCCCTAGAGCCTAAGGAGCCATGCGAGAAATACATCTTCTACGATTTTGAAACGCTGCAAAACGGTAGACACGTGGCTAATTTTGTTTGCGCAATCACATTCAAAGGGAACAAATTTACGGCTGAGGGTACCGACTGCATCGCTAAGCTAATCAACCGCTTCAGACACCCCGATATAATGGCTACTGCTTCATAGCTCATTACGCCTCCAGATTCGACGCCTTTCTGATTCTCGAGTATTTTTGCAAAGCCGGGATTGCTATTGAGGTCATAATGCAAGGATGTAAAATAATTTTCATGTCTGACGAATCGTTTGGCCAACGATACATCGATAGTTACTCATTTTTCCAATGGCCCTTGCCAAAATGCCCGTAGCGTTAGACTTAACGACGACTGAAAAGGCTACTTCCCCATCTTTTCAACAGGGTGGAAAACGAGAACTATTTCGGACCATACCCGACAAAAGTTCTACAACTCGATAACATGTCGGATAAAGACCGTGAAAAGTTTGATGCGTGGTACAGCACAGTTGAGGGCAAGTGGTTTGACTTCAGGAAAGAACTGTACGCGTGACGGGCGTTAACGACGCCGTCTTATTACTGAAGGTTGCATGAAATACCGGGAGGCATTCATGCAATGCGCCGGACTTGACCCTTTGGCTGCGCGACGCCGGCTGCTCGATGGGGGTCTTTAAAACACATTATCTCGGCAGAAACACGCCGCTCCGCATAACAAAGCATACATCGATCAGAATAAGTCCTACTCAAGCGGCTCGATCCAATGGCTCGAGTATGTCAAAAGACTCAAACGTGATCGTTCACCACGCCGTAAACCACGGCGGCATCGATCGGTAAGTACTTTTTAGACGGGCTACTACCAGCAGGACGGTGCGGCACGGCTTAGAATACGCAGGGTGCATCTTCCACGGGCACTGCTGCCGCTTTGAACCCCATGAGTCTCACCCTTGTCGGGAGTACCCTATGGGGTTCTCAGGAGACAGTTTGACGATAAGATCGAAATTCTGCAGAACGCGACGGTTTGCAAATCGAGGTTCTTTGGGAATGTGAATGGAACCACATGAAAAAGACCGATCCCTCTGTGATAGAATTTATGACCGGTTATTCCGCCCCAGAGAGACTGAACCCTCGAGACACCCTGTTTGGCGGGCGCACTAACGCTTATAAACTCTATCACAAAGTGAGCGGAGATGAGAAAATAAGGTATCTCGATTTCACCAGCCTCTACCCCTTCTGCCAGGCTAGGAAAAGCTACCCGATTGAACATCCAGAAATCATTTTCAACAATTTTGAACCGATTGAAAATTATTACGGGCTTATCAAAGCGACCGTGTACCCTCCCGCAAATTACTGCATCCTGTTCTCCCTTACAGATGCCAAGGAAAACTCATGTTTCCGTTATGCGAACCTGCGCTCACGATCAAAACCAGACCACGAGCTGTACCCACACGGATGATGAAAGATCACTCTCCGGCTCCTGGGTATCCATTGAGCTTTTAAAAGCCATCGAGAAGGGTTATGTGGTAGCCAAGATTGACGAGGTTTGGCATTTTCCACAACAGTCAGACACGTTGTTTGTCGAATACGCCAAAACATTTTTGCGGTTGAAACAACAAGCGTCCGGGTTACCCGTCAAATGTTGTCACGGACGCTGAGAGAGAAACTTACATTCGCGAATATTTTGAAAAAGAGGATTCAACTCGACCGAAAAGATCAAGCACAACGCTGCCCAGAGAGTGATCACCAAACTTATCTTGAACAGCTTGTGGGGTAGGTTCTCTTTAAGACCAAACTTACCTCAAACGACTCTGGTGAGCGAGCCGAAGATTTCACCAGAATCGCTGTAATACCGACACCTTGTCGTATTTCTCATTCGTCTCAGACGACGTGGCTCTCGTCCAGCATAAACCCAACAAAGAGGATGTTTGTAAGGGTCGCGACGTTAACGTGTTTATTGGTGCGTTCACCACGGCACACGCCCGACTGGAATTGTACGAATTGATGGACAGACTCGGTGACCGTCTTCTTTACTCGGACACAGACAGCGTCGTGTTCGTGTCTAGGGACGGCGACTGGGAGCCGCCTCTGGGTGATCATTTGGGCGAGCTGACGAGCGAAATAGACGATGGGGATTTTATTACAGAGTTTTGCGCTAGCGGCCCTAAATCATACGGTTTCCAGACGTCCAAAGGGAAAGTGTGTATGAAAGCTAAGGGGATAACGCTGAATGCTAAAAATTCCCAAGCCATCCGCCTTGAAACCCTGATTGGTCTGGTTGACAGTTATGTGACGTCGCATGATAGAACCAAATACATCCTGGCTCACACAGAAAACATTGTGAGGGATAAAAAGACTCTCACGTTGCACAACAAATCAGTCGTTAAAAGGTTTAAGGTGGTGTATAATAAACGCAGACTTTTGCCCGATTTCACCACGCTTCCTTATGGCTACTGATCAGATGATGATGCACAGAGGGTCGATGGATGTTTCCGATTTTGATTTCAGACTACAACATCCATTTAGTTGTGTTATAAGCGGACCGTCCAATTCTGGAAAGTCTTATTTTGTGAAACTTTTGTTGGAAAAAGGTTTGAATTTAATTTCAAGAAAATTGAAAACATTGTTTGGTTGTATGATTGTTGGCAGCCTTTGTACGATGATGTGCTTAAATTGTACGACATTAAATTTGTGCAAGGAATACCAGAGAGTCTGAATGATGATGATTTGCTACCCGTCACTAAACCAAATCTTCTCATCGTGGATGATTTGATGCAGCAAGCCAGCGCAAATTGAGCTTCAAAGGGTGTTTACGCAGTACGTCCATCACCGCAATCTTAGCGCTATTTATATAGTGCAAAATTTATTTGTACAGGGTAAATCCAGCCGAACCATCAGCTTAAACGCCAATTATATGATTCTGTTTAAAAATCCTCGGGACGTCAATCAAGTAGCGATGCTAGGACGCCAAATGTACCCCGGAAACACAAAATACTTTATGGAGTGTTACCACGATGCGTCAACCAACCTTTCGGCTACATAATGATAGACTATAAAGCAAAACTCCCGAGCAGTACCTCAGAACAGGATTGCTTTCCGACCGTCAAGTGGTTTATATCCCGAAAAAGAAGAAGAACGTGATCAAATCACCATGTCTGCCAGACTTTGTAAACATCTGCCGGTGTTAAAACTGCTACATAAAGCATCTCCTAAACAACGGCGCCTCTTATTTTACAATCGGCGTCCGACGAATTCATTTTATCGCTGTGTGAAGTGGCGCTTAACATCCTCACGGGACTATTCCGGTCAATCCGCAACAGTACCAAAACTGAAAAGAGAAAAATTAAATTTGTAGCCGATAAAAAATCGGCATAGCGGCAAAGAAACGAGTCTTCAACCAGAAGGGTGGATTCCTTTTACCGCTCCTGAGCGTCGCCGTACCCTTTCTTTCGAGCTTGATAGCAAACAGATAGGATGGAGTACGCCGAAGATGTATTTAGTCCGCAGCATCAACTGGATAAGGCGAGAACTGAAAATGTTCGCGAGACTATTCAACAGAGTGTGGAAAACGATTTGGACGTCGCCATGAGAAATATTTTACTCCGCACTGATTTGAACCCGTACGAAAAAGCAAAACTTTACACAAATACCCTGAGCAGGTTTTGACCATCGTTAAACAAGGCGATCGCGAGAGCGGTGTTTTAACGCAGTCGTTACCCGACCCCACTCATAAAGATGAAGTACCGACCGTGGCTAGCGTCGAAGACGACGGTGCTGAGGAGCATGTGGTGGATGAAGTTCTGAAGAATGTACCTTCGAGAAGTGTGAAAACAGCAGATACATATTAGACAAGATGTCTAAAGCTAAAGGACTAAGCGCGTGGAACGAATCGGGGAGTTTGTGTTCAGGGTAAAGCCATACAAGGCTCACACATGGTCGATTTGTTAAAAATGTCACGGCCCGCAAAAGGTTCGTGATAACCGGAGACCTGTAGGATGGTCAGAGTTTCTACGTGCCTTTGCCGAATTAAACATCCCTTTTCTACAGTGCCGAATCAACAGGTCAGGAGCACAATTAAATCTCTAAAGAGTAAACCCGACACCCCGCCCGTGTCAGACCTTTTAAAAGAGCATGAAGACATTCACGCTTGTTTCCAGAGTCCGAAGACTCTGTGTTTAAATCCCCGACTATCGATCCAAGACAATGGTTGGAATTTTAACGAATCCTTTCATGTGTGTGTGTGTGTGTGTGTGTGTGTGTGTGTGTGTGTGTGTGTACATTAATATGTATCTTATGATTCAATAAAAAGACGATTAAAAATATAATGGTTTTAAGATTTTTATTTATATGTCAGACATGTCTGCACACAGTGAACGCAGGAAAACATTTTATCATTACAAACATACGGTCTTAATCTCTTCACAAATAGGGACACCATTTTATCATTTTTAATATAATCATCGGTGTATAGTTTCATCACATGGTTATAGTCGTATCCTCTGGCTAAATGATATAGAAAAACAAACAGTGCTGACCGCAGGTATCCGATGAATAATCCTGGACTCGCCTGTCGGAATATAATACGTCGGCGTCGTTGACTGCTAGAAAGTTATTGATGGTGGTTGGAAAGCGATGGCTGTTGGGCGGATTGCGAAGCTGTCGAAAAACACGTGGGCCCGTCTTGGGTTAAATAAACGGCGATCCAGTGCTCACCTGGTAGCCTAGCAGGGTGAGTGTTAATGATACAGGCCGACGGTAAGATCCTTATGGGTTTTTGGTAGTTGATCGCTCGGTAGAACGCCGAGAAAATGAGTCCTGCATGTAATTTTATCCATGATGGCGGTGAGTTGCAGTGTGTTCATCTCAATAGTAGTCTATCAGTACCTGGCGGCGGTTAGACAATTCAATGATGTTGTCAAATACCGCGTAAACAATTAAATTAATGGTATTCGGCAGTGGTTTTCTGAAACGAGCTTCGACTCTGATATTCCCGGACTTGATGAGGGAATGTGCTGACCGCACTCTTCGTCCGGGCGTGAGGTTAAATGCGTAAAGTGTGTATCCGCTCAGGAAATCATTCCTGCCAATACAGAGCGGTTGGTCTTTAAGGTGTCTCGGTCGTCATCACCAACTGATAATATTCTCGTACTGCCGAACCAGCTTCGAAATTAGGTTGTAGAGGCTTGAGGGATATTGTTGACCGTCGACGTGAGACGGCTAAGAATTCCAGATCATAATGTTTGAACGCGAATGGATTTTTGTGTAGGAACCGTGAATGCGTCGTTGTCGACCATGGCAATGACGATAGACTTTGGTAGCGTTCCTAAAACAGATTTTCCTGATTCGAAACACGAGAGCCGGCCGGTATGGAGAAGCGATTTTAGATTGACCCTATCGACAGGGTACTTGGCCGTTGTCGAGAGTAACGTCTGAGCGTGAGCCAGTCTCACCGGTGGTGATACAGTAACTTTCTTGACAAATAGGGATGCGGACACTATATTTAATTTGTAAGCCACATCGTCGGCCCTCATCAGACAGAATTCATCTTTTGCTTGAATAAGTCGTATCTTGATATCAACCCCGCTTTATCATAAGTTTCTCTTGGAAGAATATATCGCTGTGTATGGGGGCAAGTAGTTCCACCTCCTTGCTTTCGCTGGTGTAACCCGATCTCTTCGACAACCCTGCGTTATGGCCTGCGGGTCTTGAACATCCATGTGACCCGCTGTGTCTTTATGGAACAATCCAGCGCTGAAGACAGATTCCAACGTATCTTTACCGTAGTTGATCAGACTCGATGATACAGCGATAAGGGTAAGTGCTCGAACTCTGAGAAATCAGACGATCGCCGAGGGTCACGCCGACTTGTGAAAACATAGTGGCTCCGGGTAGTTGATTAGACCCACCTTCGCAGGGTGTGCAATCTCTTCCCGTTAGGTCTCGTGATTTTCACCCGTAGATAGAGCATCGTGTTATTGAGATCCACATAATCATCGCCGTTGCCTGCGATAAAAATTCCAATGGTGCAGAGCCCGATATGGCCGATAATGGGGCTACTTCTAAATACCGTTTTTCTCAATAACGGTCTGTGTCAGCGGGACCGAAAATAAGTCCAGCTCGGACTTGATGCATTCTCCGACATGCGATGCAGTAGCGCCATGTTAGAATATGGATTTTGTGGCTCTCTTGATCGACACGTTTCGACTGACAGACCTCTTACGCTTTCTGCGTCTGGTGAGCGCTTGTTTGACCCGCGCACTGTTTTCTTCTTCTTCGGCGCTGTCCGCTTGACCACGCCTCCTCACACCCGGCGGTTTAGACATTCTCTTACGTGCCATGACCATCAGACCGGACCCGTCTTGAGCTTTAGAGCGGTCAAAACGTTTGAGACGACGTCGGATACTATATTTTAGCTGCCGATTTTAGGTGTGGTTTGTGACTAAATCCTCTTTTAACAACGGCACGGCCATCCTGAACAGCCCTCTGAATAGGCCTCCTAACCCCGCACCGTACATAACTCCCGATCCCGAATAACCCGGTAAACCGCAGCCGGCCTGATTTTGGTAATAGCTCACATAGTCCGCGGTATTGGGCTCTCCGGGTCTATAATAAACCATTTTTAAAGAATAGAAATATTTTTTGGTTTAAAGTGTAGTTTTACGATGACTTTCCCATAAGAAAATGGTACTTCGTGGTTTTGATCGTCCTTCAACTCTATGACGATGCTGGTGATGTGATCCTTGCTGATCGATGCGTAATGGGGTTGTCGTATCTAGCAATGACCTCGTTGCCTTTACCCGTTATATGCGCATCATCTCAAAAGGGGAACGTAAGAATCTCCGACCGCTTGGTATTGGATGATGTCGATGTAAACGTACATTGTGTAGAACCCTGCGTTGATATCGCATTGATGAGGAGCGTACATGATGACGTTTGCGGTAAAATCAGGTTCTTTATGATAGTTTAAACCTCCGAGAGGTTTTAGCGTCATTCCTAAAATAGTGGCGAGTCTTCCCCGGAAACTCATTGAAATGTTGGGTTTCGCGGTCAGATACACGTAGGATGAAATGCCCATCTTCGTCATTAAAGTTGTACCAACTTCTAGGATATTCGATTTTGGCGAGTCCAACTTCCCATTGTCCTTTCAAGTTTATAGCTTTAGCCAACCTGGTTGTATAGCTGGATATACGATTTTCAGGATAAACCGACGACGACGCATTGCACGGCAACGTGACGTAGAACCCGTGATCCTCCATGACGGTCCTTCGCTGTATGGTCTCATCCGATAACGACGGTGCGTTTTAAGGAGATTGCAAGTCCAGCAGAGTTTTTTATCTATATAACTATTAAATTTTGAAGGCCATCCTAGCCATTTCACTAAAACAAGCGTAGATTTCCTTGTTTTTCTGACCTAAAATCTTTTCCACCTTAAAAGATTTGTTTTTACTCACAATTATTTTTGCAGCTCTTCTTCATAAAACCCCTCGATGACATCGCCATCATAATCCTTGAGTTTGTAGACCGGGGTTGACGTGGAATACACGAGGATACGGTGAAAATTCTTCCGTAGTTCTGCTCATAACCTTAACGGGCCTCTCACTTTAGAAATCCTGACGACGCCGACTTTGAAATTAAATACGGTCTTCTTCTGCTTCTTTATATCGCCGTACAAGTTTTGAAACACTTGACCCTCATTTACTTTGTCGACGCCCACGGGTCTCATTCTGATACTTGGTGATAACTGGTGTTGTACCCTTGAATAATGTCTTGTAAAACATCTATGTATCGGCGGAATTTGTAGCCGATAAAATCTCCACATGCGGCTTTTTAATGTTCTATTAAATCGTTCCACGACACTGGCTTTCAAATCCGTAGCGGTAGCGAAGTGGTTAATGTCGTGCTTTTCATCACATCTTGAAAATGTTTGTTAAAAAATTCCTTTCCCTGATCCGTCTGCAATTTCTGAGGCACACGACCCTCTTTGAGTATAGACTGGAACGCTTTAGTAACCTCAATGCCGCTCTTATTCTTCAAAACTCGAACCCATGAGAACTTGCTAAATACATCTATGCATGTCAGTAGGTATTTATGACCGTCATTATCCTTGGCGTAGGCACTCATGTCGACAAGATCGGCCTGGAACTGTGTATCGATCCCGTACACAACCACTCTATTTCGTTTGTATTTTATAGGTGCTGTTTTGTGTAATGTGTAAGCATCCTCACCAGCCAACCATTCTGAAACCTCTTTATCGCTTAGACGGACGCCGCTATCTTTTAAGACGGCGTCTTTTAATCGTTTTTTACCCCCTAGAGAGCCGGGGTTGGACGGTGTATAATAAGCCTTTTTCATGAGCTCTGACATGCTGTCGTTTCAACCGATGCAAAAGAATAACGCGTACAAGTAGTTTGAATCAATCTTTTATTAAAAAAAGTTACAGGATGCATGCAAAATCTAAGTAAATGGTATTAATACAATCTAAGTAAAATGATACACGTAAAGTAAAAATGGATATAATACAACACACTAACTAAGAATGGTTAGTAAAAAGAATAATGTAGCAAATAGTTAGTAATAATGACATCAATGATAGTCTAACCAGAAAAGAAAGTCGCGGCAGGCCATCATGTTTTTGTCTAGGATGTAATCAACATACATTACGACAATTTTGTCAACGGTCTCATGAATATCGGCATGTTTTTGAATTTCATCATCATCGCTTTCATTCAAGATCAACTCAGTACATACATCCACATAGGTAGAAGTACACAACACATCGGTGATTTCGATCGTACATTGTGATTCAATCATCATATCTAGAACCTCTTTTATCATTACATCAGGGGTCGGTACCATCAACACATTTATCCGTCAAATCGTCCCATGAATTAGCCAGTCCTCTTATTAACACCATATTTTCTTGAGATTTGCCTGACGCGTAGTGTTGTGGCCAACTGGAATATCGGGGTGGGCGGCGTCCGCAATAATCTTATACAGCAGCTCAGTCATCTGCCGTCTGTAATGCTCTTTAAACATGAATTCCATACAGCTCCTTAGGCTAGAGGCTACACCCATGCTGGAGCTGACTTGGTCGCTCGCCATTCACAATTGAAAGACCTTGCCAGAGATCAACGACGTCAGAGACTATTTCCTTGCAGGGTTTGTCCAGAAGTTTCAGCCTGATTTCTTCTAGCTTGGCAACTATGAATGGTTCGTCTTTTAATTCGTGCAGAATAGTCCCGACTGTCCCTTGGATACGATGGGGGTGAGATTTTAACCCACAGCGGTTTAGGAGAATACCGATGATGGAATGAAAAAGGGCTTAAACAGCTTGCCTGACAGCTCGTCAAAGTGTGTGTCAAGTAGAAGTTGGGAGGGTCAAACAGACAGGAATGTTGTAGCTGGCTAGGATGGTCAATCGCACACCGCAGTCTTCCTTCAGCTTATCGCCGATGAGATGTTCCAGCAGCACCACGGTCGCTGCTTTTATGATTTTGAATCCGACGTCGCTGAAACATCCGTCTGTGAGACCGGCTTTAGTGTCGAGACCGGCTTTAGCGATGGGTAGGTAAGTCAGGTTGTGTGATCCGAGGTCTGAGCCCAATTTATCCAGCCAGTCTTCGGAGGGGTTGACGATGTTAGCCGGACCCCAGTCGTTTTGGAGGTCCGATTCCCAATCTTTGTGGAGGTCCGATGGTCCAAGGGGGAAAGTCAGGCAATGGTCGCTTGCGTTGTCGTCAGGAGGGTCGAGAATGCTGCCGAAGGAGATGCCGCAGCTACACACATGAGCGGGTAATGAAGCTCCGTCTTCAGCCATGGTTTATAAATGCTGCTTGAGAGGGTCTGGTCACTGACTTTATGGCAAATGTAGTAAAGGGGCGGGACGCCGTAGCATTGCAGCCATGGTTTATAAACGACGCCTGGGAGGGTCTGACCGGCGAGCTTCCGGATGTCCGTAGTAAATGGGGGCGGAATAAGCGGCGTATGTACTGCTGCGCGCATCTCTCAGGGTGGAACAGCTGCACTTTAATTTTGTTGTAGCCATGCAGCTCGCACCATTTGAACATCTTGTTTATTATTGAAAAATACCGCCAGCAGATCCAGATCGCGCCACTTGAACAAAAATTGCATTTCATACAGATCGTTATGCTCGTTAGGCAGGACGACCCTGACCGATTTTTGTTGAGCTTTGTCTTGTCTTTACAGCAGAATATGTAGACAGAATCATCTGGGTTCTTTTAGCGTGGTCACCTACCACGCGGTACCGGACATTCGGGTCTACCCGTCCCACTCTGAAATGTACAAAGGCTCTTCGCCGCTGTTCAGATCCTTCCAGACAAATTTGTAAAATAATGACCAGTCTTTTTCAGGAAATACAACACACGCGTCTTCCCCGGGCTGAAACTCGCCTGCGTTGTCGGTGGTGTAGAGTATAACAACTCGAGTTGATTTATGAAATTTGTACCGAATACACGGTTACTGCTCATCATAAATTCACCTTTAGTCCATTCCGAAAGTTCATGGAGAAATTTTGTCAAACGGACGTGACCGAAAGGTTTTCTCGGTGCCATAGTCAGACTGGCCATCAGACTGTCCGTCGTTCTGCTGCTCACCCCCGCCTCTGGGGATTTAGGGGACGATAAACAGTCCATGCTCATGTAGCTCATGTTTTCTCTTTCTGATTGATGTAGAACACACTGACCCATTTATATACGCTGCTATGGGAAGCGGCGGGTGGGAGAGGAATTTCCTGATAACAGCGTCTTCAAAAGACAAAACCTTCTGTCATTTAAAATACAGCCTTCAAAAACAAAAACCTTCTGTCAAAATCATCAAAACCTGCTGTCAAAAACATCAAAACCATCAAAACCACCTGTCAAAATCATCAAAACATTAAAACCTGCTGTCATTTATTATACAGCCTTCAAAACAAAAACCTTCTGTCAAAATCATCAAAAACATCAAAACCTGCTGTCAAAACATCAAAACCATCAAAACCACCTGTCAAAATCATCAAAACCTTCTGTCAAAATCATCAAAAACATCAAAACCTGCTGTCAAAACATCAAAACCATCAAAACCTGCTGTCAAAACATCAAAACCATCAAAACCACCTGTCAAAATCATCAAAACCACCTGTCAAAATCATCAAAACCTACTGTCATTATAACATGATTTATAATACGGAAGTCCCCTTATACAGGAAGTCCCGCCTATACAGGAAGTCCCGCCTTATACAGGAAGTCCCGCCTATACAGGAAGTCCCGCCTACACCGGAAGTCCCGCCTTATACCGGAAGTCCCGCCCATATACCGGAAGTCCCGCCTACACCGGAAGTCCCGGCCCTATACCGGAAGCCCCGCCCACCTGTCATCAATCATTTTGACAGGTGGTGTATGGTATTTACTACTAATCTCTTTTTGCATGCCTGGATGAAGTGAAAACATTTTTTTCTAATTTTTTTTAAATTTCTGAATGAATCAAAGACCGAGGTTATAGTCTTTGGCCCTAGTGAAAGCTCAGGGAGCAAGTATCGATTTGGACTACCTTGCTCCTTTTACTTCTTCCTGTATTAAGAACCTAGGTGTTTTCTGGGATCAGAGTCTTACATTTTGTAAACAAATAAATGCGGTTATTAGTTCCTGTTTTTTTCAGTTGCACCTTCTCTCCAAAATTTAATATTTTCTCTCTATGAAAACTGTAGAGATTGCTATCCATGCGCTCATTACAACTCACTTGTATTACTGCAACTCTCTCTATCGTGGCATTTCTAACTCTTCCATCGCTTGTCTCCAATTAGTACAAAACGCAGCTGCTAAATTCCTCAAAGGACAATGTAAATTTGATCATGTTACTCCAATTCTAAAATCGTTACATTGGTTACCTGTGCATCTTAGAATTGAGTTAAAAATACTTCTCTATGTTTTTAAATCTATAAATAATCTGGCACCAAGCTATTTATCTGATCAACTTTATCCATACAATCCTACTCGAAGGATTGATCTGAGGTCTGGTGATCAAAGACTTCTCTCTGTCCCCAGATCACGGCTAAAGCTTAGAGCTTAGAGGGTCTTTGCGGTTACTGGCCCTAGGCTGTGGAACAGCCTTCCAGCCTACATTGGATCGGCACAGTCTTTAACTGTTTTTAAATCATCTCTTAAAACCTATTTATTTTCTTTGGCTTTTTATTCAGTGTGAGCTTATGGTATTAATCTGTGGGTTGTCCTGTGTTTTATGAATTGTTTGTTCAGCACTTTGGTCAGCCATGCTTGCTGTTTTTAAATGTGCTATATAAATAAAACAAACTTGAACTTAGATATTACTTATTGGACAGTACACAGAATCTCTTGGATCACAATTTGCAACTAGACAGATGTCCTGTTCCTTCCTCTACAGTCAAAAATATGGGTGTTGTATTAGACAGCAACTTATCTTTTGAAAAGCATATTCCCCATGTTACAAAAACAGCATTCTTCCATCTTAGAAATATTGTCAAGCTACAGAACATGTTAAGAGTTTCTGATGCAGAAAAGCCAGTTCATGCATTCATGACCTCTAGACTAGACTATTGTAATGCACTGCTAGGTGGATGTCCTGCATCTTCAATAAACAAGCTACAGATAGTACAAAATGCTGCGGCTAGAGTCCTTACCAGGTCAACAAAATGTGATCATATTACTCCAATTTTACAGTCTCTGCACTGGCTACCTATTAAGTTCCGTATCAGTTACAAAATATTATTACTTACCTATAAGGCCCTAAATGGGTTAGCTCCTGCGTACATAACTAGTCTTCTATCTCATTTCAATCCAACCCGCTCCCTAAGGTCACAAAACTCTGGACTCTTGGTAGTACCTAGAATAGAAAAATCCACTAAAGGAGGTAGAATTTTTTTCATATTTAGCTCCCAAACTCTGGAATAGCCTTCCTGATAATGTTCAGGGTTCAGACACACTCTCTCTGTTTAAATCTAGATTAAAGACACATCTCTTTAGCCAAACATTCATATAATGCGTCTCATAATCTTGTACTGCAGTTATATCTGATCAAATGCACATTATTATGCTATAGCTTAGGTTAATCAAATATTTTTTGCTTGGATGGAACAACAGCTACGGTAATTATGTCTCTATTTGTTTCTCTGTTTCTGCCATGGATGTTAGGTAACTAGGAATTACACAAGCTTCAGTCTGGATCCAACCCTTAAATGATCCGAGATGACCAAACACCTGAGAAGAGATGATGAAAACCCCTCAAACAATATGCATAATTAACCAAATTTTGTCATAAGTTAAATATATTAAGTTTCTACAATATATAAATCTATTGTAGAAACTGAATTTCCGGTAAAGCTGCTTTACAACGATTGTATTGTGAAAAACGCTATACAAATAATCTTGAATTTAATTGAATTGGACATCAGGTCTGTCAATAGCGGGATCAGAGTAAGCTAGCCAGAGAGAGTCGGATAGAAAGAGATAACACAGAGAGGGCTCTTACTTCTGACACCAAACCCGAGAAGGTGCTGTTTCAGCTCTGAGGGAGATCTGGCAGTGAAAGCTAGTGGACTCCACATTGACTCACTGGATCTCTTTCCTGCTGTTTGACTTTTGATTGCCAGGCTGTGAGTATGCTTCTTCTCATTGGGTTGGTGTTTGAGAATTAGTGAGATGCAATGCTGTACATCCTGAGCGGTTTTATTCCAGAGGAGTGACAGCTCATGCAGAATGTTCAGGAAAATTGGGATTCGTAGGGAGGTTCCATGAGTAAAAATATTTGTCAGGAAGTGCTTGAAACATTTTAATAAACAATAACATTTTTTTCAATAAAATGGCCTTCAGGATGAAAAAACTGTAAGATATCACACCCACGTTCCTTGTGAATTCCAACTAACCACATCGGCTGCAAGCCAGTTTTTCAAAGCTTCTTTCATGGCCTGCAAGCTTGCAAAATATCTGACTTCTCTACCTCACTCAGAATGAAAAGCCACAAAACAGAGTTATTTGTAATTATGTGCCATTGTTCACTGCCATTGTTCCATTCTGGCTTTAAAAAAGAAGCGTCCTCAGATGTCCTCGATAATTGAAGTGGAGTCCCTTCTGTTTTGCTGGACCAGTCAGGAAAAACTCTCATTCATCATTTTTTGTTTATTCCAAAGGGATTTTGTTCTGTAGACAAAACAAAAGGGAATATTCAATAATCAGATACAAGCTAGCGTTACTTTTCAGTGATGGCAGCTTCAAAGATACATCACACTGACATCACACAGACCTGCTGATGTTTTCTCTGAAAGGAAATGGGTAAGCTGTTAAAGCATCTTGATAAGTAGTGAATGGATTTGAAGAAACCAGATTAGTAAAATCTACAGTCTTCCATAAATGTATTTAATTAATCATTGGTCATCATTAACCAGCTATTGGACCAGCTATGCAGTGTGCAGTATTGAAAGCTAGAGGTTGAAATAGGTAATGCAGTCCAAATTCAAAATATTGAAGAGAGTTGTTTCTCCCACACCCTCCTCCTCAGACTTGAGGCCAGGCGGGTTGCCAGCAGGGCCGGCTCTAGGCATGGGCAGGGGTGGGCTAAGCCCACCCAAACGTCTGTCTTGCCCTCCCAATCAGAATGTAGGTAAAGACAGCGTGACTCATTTTTACGATTTGTGTATTGATTAAAAGCAATCTGAGGCGGGCTCTGTGTTGAGAAGTTCGAGTAAGGGCTGTAGAATGCCCCGACCAATCACAAAATAACACCAGTAAAATTGCAGTATTTTGATTGGCTGAAAGCAATGGCACGGTTTACACTCACGGCGGGCGGCTTCAGTGACAGTCATGGAGAAGCAGGCGCTGACAGTCTACTTAAGCGATAAAAGAGCGTTAAAAAGTCATAGTATTTGCATGTAAATGCAATGCATAGATTTTGGTGCCTATAAAGAAGCCTAGTGGCTCCAGCAGCAGTGACCATGGTGTGGCTGCTGTTGCTTCAAACTCCAACTTCCCCAGCTCCCGCTTCAGAAACACGTCAGACTCCTTCCACCTCAGTCCCCCAAAATCTGTATAATATAAATGTTATAAAAAAGATCTATCTATCTATCTATCTATCTATCTATCTATCTATCTATCTATCTATCTATCTATCTATCTATCTATCTATCTATCTATCTATCTGGAGTAGATACCAAAGTGTAAAAAGACTGTATAATATAAATGTTATAAAAAATATCTATCAATCTATCTATCTATCCAGAGTAGATACCAAAGTGTAAAAATACTGTATGATATAAATATTATAAAAAAATATCTATCTACTACAACCACAACCCCAACATCCCCCCCCCAACAACAATTGCCCACCCAGGATATCTGTCCGCCCACCTATTTATAGCTGGCAAGAACCGGGCCTGGTTGCCAGATTGAGGAAAGGCAACAGGAATGAGCAAGGCACTGAGCCTTAAACTGTAAGCTTATGAGTTGGTTTATCCACATTTTAATATGCCTATGGTCACAGAGCTTTTTAGCTGAATGCCGATGCCGAGGTAGAATCTGTGATCTCTGACCCAGTTCGTTTGCTGGCTCACATGGCTGCAATACGCTGTGTTTTTGGCCAACTGGACACCTATAGGGTGCCAACATACTGTTAGCAGGGCTCTAGACTAACTTTTTGCACTGGTTGCACTGGTGCACCTAACTTTTTTCTTAGGTGCACCAGCACAAAAGTTAGGTGCACCCAAATTTTCATATAGGCAATATTGACTAGTAAATGATTAACTAACAATCTGGTCAACATAAAGTTCTTTATTTGAAGCACAATTCTGCAAGAAAGGTAACTTACTGAAAAAGTGTTGGTGCTTAAAGTGCTTCACTGAGCTAAGATTTAAACTTAAAACTTCTCAAGATAAATTAAATAAAAATAAAATCTAAATTAAGTATTTTAAGGGCTTCAAACTGCACATCTCATGGCTCAATGTCTTATGGACTATCCTCCATTGCAGTCACATGCCCCTCGGATGGCCAACTCCTGTAGTTTAGCTTTCTTGATCTTTGGCCTTGGATAAACCAGCTGGCCACACTCTCTCTAGCATCAACATCTTCCAGACTTGACTCTATACTGATTCTTATCAGATCTTCCACTGTGTCTGAATGAAGGGATGCTCTAGTGCAGTGCTTCAACCCCCCTTTAAACCTATAAAAAATCTGGTGCCCTCATCCCACCTCAGACTACCAAATAATTTCACTAAACCTTGTATATATATATATATATATATATATATATATATATATATATATATATATATATATATATAGTACTTACAGTTTTTATAACCAATTCTTACTATGTAACTCTCAACTCAGGACTCAGAAGCAGAGTGCGGAAGAAGGAGAAACTTTATTTTTCGCCACAAAACACAAAATAACGTAAACAATATTTAATGGCTGCTTAGGACGCCGAGATTCCAGAGCTGGCCGGCAGTGTCTGCGGGCCACACGAGCTGCTGGATCACTGTGCGTTCAGTTCTGCCGCACAAGGGGACAGATAGACAGGTAAGTGACAATACGTGCAAACACAAGCAAAGACAAGACAATCTACTCACAACGAGTAGTAGAGACAGAGACATATATGGGAGATGGGGAATGAGCGACAGGTGGGGGAGTGTCAGCTCGTGATCCGTGCACACCTGCTGCATGATCGGCACAGATTGCCCAATCCACGAGCTGTCAACATAACAAGACAACAGGGGGAGCCGAGAAGGCACCCTGAACCGTGACAGTACCCCCCACCTCAGGGACGCCTCCTGGCGTCCCCGGAGAACTCACCATGATGCTGATGCAACTGGTCAATGAGAGCGCGGTCCAGAATGTCGTGAGCTGGAATCCAGCATCTCTCCTCCGGACCATACCCCTCCCAGTCTACCAGGTATTGAAA
This sequence comes from Gymnocypris eckloni scoliostomus, assembly GCA_027564155.1. NCBI lineage: Eukaryota > Metazoa > Chordata > Actinopteri > Cypriniformes > Cyprinidae > Gymnocypris > Gymnocypris eckloni. Next base: position 49,203,285 of record CM050414.1, on the reverse strand, counting down.
ACCTCAGGCCCTACGCCTAACGTCAATGAGCCGCCGCACAAAATAGGCTGGCGACCCCTCGATGAGTCTGGGAGGCGGAGGGGCAGAGATTAGGGGCTGAAGGGTGGAGCGAAAAACGGGCTTTATCTTGGAAACATGAAAAACCGGGTGGATCTTATTAAATTGGGGGGTTAATTTGAGTCGCACCGTCACCGACTGAGCACCTTGGCCACAATAAATGGTCCAATAAATTTGGGTCCCAGTTTACGTGCGGAAAGTCTGAAGTTAATGTCTTTGGAAGACAACCAGACCTTTTGACCACACACGTAAAGTGGGGGCTTGGTGACATGTCCGCCGATACCTTGTTCCTCTCGCCAGTCCGGGTGAGGGCTTCTCTGGCGATCCTCCAAGGCACGGGCGGCATCTCTGAATAACGCATGCCGGCTGGAACAACGGCATTGGATTCTTGAGAGGGGAATAAGGGTGGCTGGTAGCCTAAACAGCGCTGGAAGAGAGATAAACCCGTAGACGAGACCGGGAGGGAGTTATGCGCATACTCGAACATGGTTAACTCCAAGATGATGGTTCGGTTGGAGCCCTTACCCGCAGCACAAATTGGACAGGCCGACACGAACCATCGAGCGTCCCTCGCCATGGACGGCCACCAAAACCGCTGCTTGATTAACCTATGAGTACGAGTAGCTCCAGGGTGACAAGCTAGGCTAGAAGAGTGGCCCCACTGTAGGACGCTAGTTCGGACTGACTCGGGCACGAACAGCAGACTCTCTGGGCACCCTGCGGGAACAGTGATGTCGCGTAGTCGAGCACCCCGACAGCCTTTTAAGGAATCACAGGCATAGTATGACATAGGTGATAATTATTTCAAAGTAAATCCTACACTATTTTTACCCTCAGAATATGTAAGCACTAGAGAGTAAGGCAGCCCCCTGGGTGTTGGATCAGAGCTGTGAAGTGTATTTGTGTTGCAGGCTGATATACAATATATTCTGAATGGAGAGTGTCAATGAAAATTACATTACCGCATGTTTTAGAACTACTTGTGTTCACAAGTTTCAGCTTCACACACCCACAAACAAAAGTAAAAAAAAATGTAATTAAACTGAGATACTAAATTTTTATTAAACAGCATATAGAATATTATTTTGATGCCAGTCTTAATAACTTTTTAAAGAATTGAATTTTGGCAGTGTAAATAAGGATTGCTAGTGGATGTGTCACAGGGCCTTTTAGCGACAGAAGATTTCAAAGTCCGTCAGTCAATCTTAATACTGACAGTCGCTCTCAATAGAGTTTAAAATCTGCCAATAAAACGTATCCATTTGGCCTGATGCCAGAATGCTGAATGGCTATAAATATACTGAATTGAATCTAATAAAATTGAATCCTTTGTCCTCTATGTAAAATGCAAAAGGGTAAAAAAAGGCTTCTCAAATCATACAAATGCAGAGATAGCAATATGCTGAGTTTTTCAGTCCTTCTAAGTCTTTCAAAATGGTTAAAATAACCCAACATAATTTTTTATTGCTCTGAGGTTGCTCATTCATAGCTCAGAATACTTCATGGAGTTCTCAGATATTGTTCATCAACTTTAAATAATTAATTTAAATTTGTTTTTGAGAATAGAGCGTAGATAACGTCTAGGTTACGTACGTAACCCCGTTCCCCTGATGGAGGGAACAGAGACGTTATGTCGTGACGACATAGGGATTTACCTGGAAGCCCGAACATCTCTGACTAAGAGAAACGCCAATGAAATTGGCTAGTGGATTTTGCATACCTGAGCCACTCCCGTGCATACGGGTATAAAAGGCTACAGGTGCATCCACTCATTAGGTTTTACGCTGAGGAGCCGAGACGAGTCCCTGGCAACCAGTGATGGTTCCAGATTGTGGCATGGGGACATAACGTCTCCGTTCCCTCCATCAGGGAACGGGGGTTACTTACGTAACCTAGACGTTCCCTATCTGTCGGTCACTACGAGTTATGTCGTGACGACATAGGGGTCCTATGGAAAGCGCCACAAGCTGAACCCCATCACAACCTTGTGGCATGCAGATGTTGACAAGCGAGTGCGTGACAGACAAATGCCATGCAAGAGGTTGCAACCTTCCTACCGCTCCAGTGCAAATTCGCTAACCTTGGTGCCCACCGGGACCACTGAGTAGATCGCTGCTGGAGATAGCCAAGCCGCTGTTCCTTTCCCCACGGAATCGGAAGGGATTTCGACCTTCAGTGAAAGACAGCTTCAGGTCTTTCCTATTTGTTGTTACAGCTTGTTGTAACGGCAGGGAAGCGAGCCTTCCATAGAAGGGCGCTACGGAGGCCACATCCTGCCCGAAGGGAGGTAACATGTGGAGACACTGATATGGACTGGCCCAGGCTTGGGGCAGTACTACATACGACTGGACTCTGGGGCAGATCCTACCTAGGAGTAGGGAGGAGGGCTGCCAGTAGAACCTGACAGAAGCTCTGTCACAGGGAAGACACAGGTTTACCATGAGGGAAACCTTACTGCTCCGCCCAGTCTAACTGCCGGGGGTGCTTGGAGGATTCCACCAGGGTTCACCGTCCGGGGAACTGAACTGGGGGAGAAAAAGGCGCTCGTATCCCCGGGTGAGGGGGAATGGCGCAGCAAGCGTGACACCGGCCAGTTCTTCTCGCCCATTACTTACCCAATACACGGGAAGAAACTGGCTCAACGCGAAGATTGTAGAATCTTGCGAAGGTGTTCGGTGTCGCCCAGCCCGCAGCTCTGCAGATGTCTGCCAAAGAGGCACCGTGCGCCAACGCATGGGAGGAGGCAACACTCCTGGTGGAGTGAGCCCTTGCGACTGGTACGCCAAGGCGACGGCCTCCACTATCCAGTGGGCCAACCTCTGTTTGGAGACAGCCTTCCCTTTCTGCTGCCCTCCGTGGCAGACAAAGAGCTGCTCGGAGCTTCTGACGCTCCGGGTGCGGGTCACGTATATGCGCAATGCTCTTACGGGACACAGCAACGCTAAGGCTGGATCTGCCTCCTCCGAGGGCAGTGCTTGCAGGTTCACCACCTGATCGCGGAAGGGCGTGGTGGGAACCTTGGGCACGATGTCCAGGCCGGGGTCTCAAGACAACGTGAGAGTAGTAGACCGGCCCGAACACAAGGCACTCTTCACTTACCGACGCCTGGAGGTCCCGACCCGTTTGATGGAAGTGAGCGGTCAGGAGCGCTGTCTTAAGAGACAGGAACTTCAGCTCGACTGAGTCCAGCGGCTCAAAGGGGCCCCTCTGAAGTCCAGCCAGGACGATAGAGAGGTCCCAAGAGGGCACAAGGGGAGGCCTGGAGGGATTCATCCTCCTGGCCCCCTTCAGGAACCTCACGATGAGATCATGCTTTCCCAGGGACCGGCCGTCCACTGCATCGTGGTGAGCCGCAATAGCGGCTACATACACTTTCAAGGTGGAGGGTGACAGCCTCCCAACCTTTCTTGCAGGAAAGAAAGCACTACTCCAATCGTGCATCTTCGGGGTCTTCTCGAGAAGAACACCAGGTCATGAACAGACTCCATTTCAGTGCGTAGGTTTGCCTTGTTGAAGGAGCCCTAGCCTGAATGATGGTCTCTACCACCGCCGGTGGTAGACCACTCAAGTCTGCCGCGTCTCGTCCAGGAGCCACACATGGAGGTTCCATAGATCTGGACGCGGGTGCCATATGGTGCCGAGCCCCTCAGAAAGGAGGTCCTTCCTCAGAGGAATGCGCCAGGAGATACTGTCGCGAGGGAAATGAGTTCGGGAAACCAGGTCCGGTGGGCCAATGGGGCGCAACCAGCAGGACCTGCTCCTCGTCCTCCCTGAGCTTGCACAGTGTCTGTGCAAGTAGGCTCACTGGAAACGCATACTGCGTAAGGCCCGAGGCCAGCTGTGTGCCAGTGCGTCTGTGCCGAGGGGCCCTCGGTCAGGAGAAGTACAGCTGGCAGTGGGAGGACTCGGGGAGGCAAACAGGTCTACCTGAGCTTCCCGAATCGACTCCAGATCAGCCGGATCGCCTCGGGATGGAGTCGCCATTCTCCGGGAACGTGAGCTGTCGTGAGCGCGTCGGAACGATTGAGCTGCCCCGGGATGTGAACAGCACGCAGTGACTTGAACTGCGTGTGACTCCAGAGGAGGAGATGGCGGGCGAGCTGTGACATGCGGTGTGATCGTATACCCCCCAGCCGGTTGATATACGAGACCGCCGCAGTGTTGTCCGTGCGGACTAGCACGTGCTTGCCCAACAGCAGTGGCCGGAACTGCCGCAAGGCTAAATGCACTGCCCACAGCTCCAGGCAGTTGATGTGCCAAGGCTGCCTGCCCGTTGCATGTAGCGCCCCAGCCCGTGCTGGAGGCATCTGTTGTGACAACAGTATGCCGGGACACTTGTTCTAGGGGCACCCCGGCCCGTAGAAAGGCAAGGTCTGTCCAGGGGCTGAGGGAGCGGCGACACTGCTGGGAGATACCTACTCGCAGTGTACCGCGGCGCCATGCCCACCTCGGGACCCGGGAGTGTAGCCAGTGCTGAAGTGGTCTCATATGAAGCAATCCGAGCGGCGTGACTGCAGCTGCGGATGCCATATGCCCCAGGAGCCTCTGAAACTGTTTCAGTGGTACCACATTCCTGCCTCTGAAGGAACTCAGGCAGTTCAGCACTGCTTGGGCACGTTCCTCCGTGAGGCGTGCCGTCATACTCACCGAGTCTAACTCCACACCGAGAAAAGAGATTCTCTGCACAGGGAAACTCGTTACTGGCAAAATGGGTCGTGGGCGAGAGTGAGGAGGCAGGGCGTCGCACATTGTCGTCCCATGGACCTGAGAACCCGGAGGAAAAGGAAATTGCTCTTTTCTTTGAAAGGTACCGCTGGCCCTTGGACCAGCGGCGGAACAGAAACAAAACGAAACAGAAGATTCTCCTCCCGCCCTCCACCGGGAAGGAGCGCTGTTCTCGCTGCCTCCTGAGAAAGAGCAACTCAACATCTCCGGGTTGCCCGTCAGGGCCGCTGTCGACTTCCTGGACGACTTGGGGCCTGGGCGCTGGGCGCCGCTCTCCTGCGAGGCTCGGCGCACCGGCCTATGTGTCGATTCGGCCTGGGCGGAGCGGCTCTGGAGGACGCAGGAGGCGCCCACGGCGACGGGCAGACTGAGGCCTGGCCCCGGGGGCAGCGGTGGATGGTGCATCACGCCGGGGCAGGATGTGCTGGATCGCCTCGGTCTGCTGCTGTACCGCCGAGAACTGCTGGGCGAAGCCCTCGACGGTGTCGCCAAACAGCCCTCCCTGGGAGATGGGGGCGTTGAGAAAGCGTGCCTTGTCAACGTCCTTCATCTCTGCCAGGTTGAGCCAGAGATGGCGCTCCTGGACCACCATGGTGGACATCGCCTTCCCGAGGGACCGCGCCGTGACTTTCGTCGCTCGTAGAGCGAAGTCAGTCGCCGTGCGCAGCTCCTGCATCAACCCCGGGTCGGTACTACCCTCATGCACCTGTTTGAGCGCCTTGGCTTGGTGAACCTGCAGGATAGCCATGGCGTGCAGGGCGTAGGCTGCCTGGCCCGCAGCACTGTAAGCTTTGGCCACGAGAGAGGCTGTCAGCTTACAGGCCTTGGACGGGAGACGCGGACGGTTCCTCCAAGTGGCGGCGTTTCGTGGGCACAAGTGCACCGCGACCGCTCTCTCTACCTGGGAATGCCAGCGTACCCCTGGCCACTCCGCCATCGAGGGTAGTGAGGACGGAGGAGGCGGACGGCGGCTTCTGGCCGTGAAAGGGGCCATCCACGAACTCGTCAGCTCCTCATGCACCTCCGGGAAGAAAGGCACCGGGGCAGGGCGTGGTTGTGAGGCGCGGTTGTGAGCCGCGCCCCGCTCCGAGAAACCAATCGTCCAGCCGCGAGGGCTCGGGACTGGTGCGGTCTGTTGACCTCCAGCCCGATGCTCACGGCTGCCCGGGCAAGCATGGCCGTCAGTTCTGGGTCCGGTGCGGCGGTGGCGACAACACCCGAGGGGCAGCCCCACCGCACCTTCATCCTCAGAGGACGGGAACCCATCCCGATGCTGCGATCGACATCCTATCTACAGATGGCGCACCGAATGAAATGCTGGGCGCCCGTGGGACAGACCAGCGAAATCACCCGGGAACCGGACGGGATGTTCGCTGCGTGAGGAGTAAGAGGTCCGTGGGCGTGCCCGGCGGAGAGGCTCTTACAGTAACCCTCAGATCTCCCAGGCGTCAGCCGGCGATCCTCTGCTCGAGCCAGAGAGATCAGCACGGGTGGCGGCAGAGGGTGCCAATCCTTTCATAAAGGAAAGGCGAGATCGCAGCGAAATCATGCTCATACGCCCACAACAGGCGCATGAGTCATCCACGAACGCAGCTTCAGCGTGTCGGCGGCCCAGACACTGAAGACAACGATCGTGTCCGTCATCCGCAGACAGAAAAGCGACCGCAACCAGAAGGACACGGACGAAACGGCATCTTGAAAAAAGGCGATCGTCCGTGATTTGCTCTTTAGAATTTGCTCTCTCAGTTGAAGTGCCCAGGGGAATCGCTGATGAGAGGGACTACGCTGATCGCACCGTTCGCCAACCGGGAACAAAACAAAGATGAACGGCTTTGTGGAGATCAGCACTCTTCTCATCCACTCGGCTCGAGCAAAATCTAATGAGTGGATGCACCTGTCACCCTTTTATACCCGTATGCACGGGAGTGGCTCAGGTATGCAAAATCCACTAGCCAATTTCATTGCCGCGTTTTCTCTTAGTCAGAGATGTTCGGGCTTCCAGGTAAATCCCTATGTCGTCACGACATAACTCGTAGTGACCGACAGATAGGGAACAGTAGATACATAGCATAGCTTTCATGTTTTTGTCATGAAAGAATGTTTTCAGTTTAGGCTAAAACATCTGTCGTTGGTGTTTTGGCTAATCAGAGAAATGTGTGACATTATTTAGAAATCTTCTAACACTGTAGAGACACGTGAGATTACTAAAGTTGTTTTCTTTTCTTTTCAGGAGATATAAGCAAAAGTATTTAGTAAATGCATTTCATCCCACTGCTGTATAGTACAAACCATTAAGATAATAATCATCATCTCATTATTTCATAATCTCTTTATTTAGTTATTTATTGTATTATTATTATTATTTATTTATTTTTCCCATTAGGAAAGTGCACCCTTCGACACAGTTTTTGGGTTAACAAAGCAAATTGGGGTTAACTAAATCCACATTTGAATGCATTGATCTTTCTGTCACAAACTGCCCTGCATTATGTACTTATGAAATAAAATAAAAAGGGGCCAGCTTGGAATAGTAATGACCATAAATGATCAGCTATGTAAACCACCAACTACAATCAGAAGATGGGTTTAGCAGGACTTTTACAGCATGGAAATGAAGCTTCAGTTCCTTTGAATTGAGAGCAGAGGCACTTTTAGAAAGTATAATTTTAACTCTGTCTGCACTCTCAAGACTTTGCATTTACAAATAAACCATCTTAGGTTGAATTTCACATCTGGAAACTACTTATTTAAAGAAAATTAGGCCCATTAACGTTATGATGCACTGTGATTTTACTGTCATAACAGTTTAGCAAATTCTCCACCAGAAATCTCATTAGGATTTTCTTTCTTTTTGGGTTTGTTTGAAATCCTTATTGTCCTCACTGATGTTTCTTATTAGATATTATTACTGTAGCACAGTAATAAAAAAATCATACAGTCTCGATATAATGATATTTTAAATTAAAATTAGCATATTGAAGCCAGTACAAGAAATTACCCTCACGATCTATCTATTTCTTTAATATTACATTACAACATTATAGTAATGAAAATTCATAGAATGGGCATGTTTAAATGTCATGAAAATAATGTCACAGAAAAAAATTAAAAAAATAACACATTTCTAGTCTTTAGTTTCTCTATAGCACGGTCAGGAAATTTCAACAATGGCTCTATTTTCAATGATTGATTTCGAATTACAGTATATTTGAATTTCACACTGTCAAATAGAACAGGAATTTCAGTTGTGCGGCACCATTTTATCGTGTTGCACAACTGAAATTCTTCTTCTGACATGTGAAATTTATATATATATGTGAGATTTTATATCATGCATTTCTGACCAAAAATGAATGACAATGAATTGTGATATAAAAAGTCGCAGTTACCTTTTTTTATTATTTAGTGGCTAAACCAAGCTTCCATAAACACCACTTACAGCAATTACCGTATTTGAATCTCTTTGAATTTCATTCCATCTTTATTTAGCTTGGGTGCTACTTAAATTCAGATTCAGGAATGGGAATTTTCTAAAATCTGTTCTGAATGGCACACAACCAGCTCTATGCAAAACACACACACACACAAACACCATTGCTTTAATTCTTACAGTTTTTTACGATTGTTTACACACTAAAATAAAAATGTCCACACATTTTGCAAAATTCTACTCCAATGAGCAAAACACCTCCACAGATTTGCACAACATTACACACAATGTCTGCTTCACCCTTTTTGCAAAACATTACACAGTGATTTGTAAAACTCTACACACATTTCCACACCTTAGACACAGATAAGGATTGTGAGGTTACTTCCTTGTCATTACAAAGCCCCGGATTGCCAATGACCACACTAATGAACGAATTGGATAATCACATCCACCAGGTGTGGAAGCACACATGTGCTAATTTGAAAACGCAGCACTCAGGTGTGCTATAAAAGGCAGGAGGTGAGTTCACCTGTCTTCAACAAAAATGGAAGGAGCTAGAAGAAGAAGAGTGAGAATGAGAGGGGGAGCTCGTAGAGGAAGAGGAGAAGGAGGTAGAGGAGAAGGAGGTAGAGGAGGAGGTCTGGGTAGAGGAAGAGGTAGAGAAGGACTTGAAGAGTTGATAGAACCTGAACAAAGAAGACGAGGACCAAATTTGACTCAATAAATCCGTGCAACACTTATTGACCATGTTATCAACCATGGAATGACACTGATGGAAGCTGGACAAAGAGTTCAACCAAATCTCAACAAAAATACTGTTGCGTCAGTAATTCGGACAATTCATCGAGAAAACAGGTAAGCTAACCACACAGTACATTGAAACTGAAGCTTGCTGTACTTATCATCAATATTGTTTACTGTGACATTTGACAGTAGGCTGCATGTGCATTTTCTTTTTCTTTTTTTTTTACATAGGATTGAGGGTCCAGGACACCAAGGTGGAATGGGCCCTATGTTCACTCGTGCACAAGAGGCTGCCATTGTGAACATGGTTTTGACCAATAATTGTATCAGGCTGCGAGAAATCCAAGCCAATAACATCAATAATGATTGATGATTGATGTTTTCAATAACATCCAACGAGTCTCTCTGTCAACATTAGGTCGAATCCTCAAGAAAAATCAAATATACATGACGCAACTGTATCGGGTACCATTTGACAGAAATTCAGAGAGAGTGAAACATCTGCGCAATGAGTATGTGGAGGTATGTATTGTTCATCTTACTATGGTGTGGTATTGTGCACTGCTCATAATGTTCTGGCACAAAAAAATACTGTGCAATAGATATTGAATAGCATCCTATTGTCTTTTACTGTGTTTCAGAGAGTCTTGCAAATGGATGCTGCAGAAATTCAACATGAATTTATATATGTGGATGAGGCTGGATTTAACCTTGCGAAAACAAGAAGAAGAGGGAGAAATGTAATTGGACACAGGGCAATCACCAATGTATTGCAGAGAGGGGGTAACATCACCCTTTGCGCCGCTATTACACAAAATCGGGTCCTCCACCACCATGCAAATCTGGGACCCTATAATGCAAATCTAATACTTGCATTTCTTCACAGATTGCACGAGATTGTCACAGCATTAAACCAAGTGGACCAGATGCGGTACATTGTCGTTTGGGACAATGTCTCATTCCATCGGGCTGCTCTGGTCCAGAATTGGTTCCATGAGCACCCTGAATTTGAAGTCTTATACCTTCCCCCATACTCCCCCTTCCTCAATCCAATATAATTTTTTTCAGCATGGCGGTGGAAGGTATACGACCTGCGTCCCTATCACCATTTGCCCCTCATTCAGGCCATGGAGCAGGCCTGTGATCATATTGAAGCAGCTTCTGTGCAGGGGTGGATTCGTCACACGAGGCGATTCTTCCAACGGTGCCTTGCCAATGAAGACATGTGGATGAAATCTTATGGCCTGATCCAGCCAGACGGAAAGATGATGAATAGTTACAGTATTCTTGTTGCTTTTACAGTAGTTTTTCTTCAAAGTGTATTTACTTCATGCAGTAATTTTTATTTGTCTACATTTACATTTACATTTATGCATTTAGCAGACGCTTTTATCCAAAGCGACTTACAGTGCATTCAGGCTATACATTTGTATTGTCAGTATGTGTGTTCCCTGGGAATCGAACCCACAACCATTGCGCTGCTAACGCAATGCTCTAACCACTGAGCCACAGGAACACAGATACAGATTTTATCTGTAGACAGATACAGTCTACAGATTTTATTTGTTTCATTGATTTCATTGTTAGTTGATTACTGTAACTGATTATGGTAAGAAATACTGTAAGTATTGAAATAAATACTTGAAATATTCAGTCTGCAGCATCAGTGTTGTGCAGTGCTTGGTAAGTTGTCACATAACGGGTCAGACACAGACAGGTAAGTGAGTGACAAGCAGGTTTATTAGAATTACTGATACTCAGCTGGGGAAGATCGCTCGAGTAGAGTCCACGTAGTGTTAACGAGATCGGACGGGGAGTGAACTGTGGTGTGTGCTTATGTAGCGTGAGGTGATGAGGATAGAATGACTTGCAGGTGATGATGATTAGGGCTCAGGAGAGCCGGACGGGACCAGCAGGGGCTCAGGAGAGCCGGACGGGACCAGCAGGGGCTCAGGAGAGCCGGACGGGACCAGCAGGGGCTCTGGAGAGCTGGACGGAGCAGGCACTGGAAGACGCTGGCGAGGAGCAGGCACTGGAAGACGCTGGCGAGGAGCCGGCACTGGAGGGCGCTCGGGAAGTGCAGCGTCTCGGGGGCGCTCTGGCAGCGCAAACTCTCGGGGGCGCTCTGGTAGCGCAAACTCTCGGGTGCGCTCTGGCAGCGCAAACCCTCGGGGTGCTCTGGCAGCGCATACTCTCGTGGGCATTCTGACAGCGTGGAGCTGGACTGGACCAGCGTGAACGACAGAGAGCTGGACGGGACCAGCGAAGAAGCAGGAGAGAGCTTGCGAGGAGCGGCTAAAGGAGGGCGCTGAACTGGAGCCGGCACAGGAGGGCGCTGTCTAGGAGCAGGCACAGGAGGGCGCTGTCGAGGAGTGGGCACTTGGGCTGGGCTCCACCTCATCCTCATATGCCACCAACAAGCCCAGAGGCACATGAGCCTCTGTAAGTGGGTTTGCGGTGGCTGGCGGGCTTACGTGTGCCGCGAATGGCGGCGGATTTCCCGCAAACAGCGTGAGGTGATGAGGATAGAATGACTTGCAGGTGATGATGATTAGGGCTCAGGTGAAATCAGGTGCGGTGTTGTGATTGGCTGGGATGGAGGACAGACAGATTTGTGACATAAGTTTATAGTAGGCCTATTTGTGTACATTCTCCCTATATCTCAAACTAATCATGAAGAATGTTGTGGGTTTGTCACTATTTATTTTTTTTCATCTAAATTATCCCTTACATAACAATGTCTGGGCAAAAATCTAGCACATGCTATTTCGTAAAAAAAATTTTTTTTACAAATGTTTTTTATTTATCACAGCAGTGTGAAGCTGGCTGCAATAGTGTCTGATCATTGAGGACGGTGTTGGTTAAATGAAAACTAATAGCATTTTCACAAATATGTGTATATGTTTTGACTGAAGTGTGTCATTTTGCAAACAATCTAGGAATTATGCAAATTGAGTGTGGTGTTTGGATAATTGTGATTATATTTTGAAAAAGAACCCGGTTTTCAAAATTGCGTGTAAACAATTGAAAAAAACTGTAATAAATATTTTAGTAAGAGATGAGAAAATGAAGAGGAATGATGAAGACTGGGAGGGAGGGGAGATGGGTTGTGAACTCTGTGAATACATTGGAGGCTGGAATTACTGTCAGACGGAGCAATGTTTGAATTAATTGCACACAGAACTCATATACTGACAAGAAACAGCGTAAAAACCTGAGAACCCAATTCACAGTGTGTGTGTGTGTGTGTATGTATGTGTATGTGTGTGATTAAACCATAAAAAAAAATGTGAGCAGTAGAGTGGTAATAAACCTCCAGCTTTATATCTACAGTAGGTACAGCTCTTGGTGTGTGAAGGCAGAGCTGTTCTCAAAACAGGGTTTCTAATGAACAGTGAAATATGAAGAGGGGCATGAATACAGCGTTTATTATACTATTGTATGATTAAAACAATCTCTCTTTCATACACATAACCCATTTGGCTCAAATCTCTGAATCATATTATATCTACTCATAGCTTAAAAGATTCACATGCTGGTTCCCAAGAACAGAAATGCTTATAAAAGCACATTTAGACACACAAACATTTACACAAAAAAAACAGAAATGTAACTTTTCAGAATGAAAATCACTGCTTCATTATAAATAAAATATAATAATGAAATATTTTTTATTAAGTATATTTTAGGACCAATAAAATGGAGGATATATTTATATTATTTTCATGACAATTACTTTGCAAACAACATGAAATCAAAATCTACCCGTTATGCTTTCTTACGCTTTTCTGTTCTCTTACTGTTGTCTTATTCTGTTGCATTAATGTGAATGATTCATCTCTGCCTGTTATTCCAAGCAAGTACAATTATGTCACTGTAATCTTTCAAAATGTAATTTGTAAGTTGCTCCATCTCTAAAATGACTTTCCAGCAAATGTCACAAATACCTCTTACACATTAGAAGTCTGCTTCTTACAATTATTAGTATTTTATTATACCAAATTTAATTTAGGATGATGTCTGCATGATTATCTTCATTTCTGTATTCACTAAAATATGCTTAATTTGTTTTGTGCAATAAATATATATTACTTACAGGGTGGATTCCGGTTAAAGTGGGCCTCTTTGTAATTTAGATACACAGATGTTTTTATGTTCTTTTCTTTAATTAACTTTCATAACTTTATGGGCCATCTCTCAAATTTACATTTAAATTCAGTTCATTTAATGTATTATTTGGAAGATACATATGCCAATAGATTTTTTGGAGATCATGCACTTCAGAAAAAAACTATTTTCAGGTAAAATGGGCCATCTCTGTAAGTAAATAAATAAATAAATATTATGAAAATCTGGAATCTGAGGCTGCAAAAAAATCTAAATATTGAGAAAACGGCCTTTAAAGTTGTCCAAAGGAAGTTCTTAGCCATGCATATTACTAATCAAAAATTAAGTGTTTATATATTTTTACGGTAGGAAATTTACAAAATATCTTCATGGAACATGATCTTTACTTAATATCCTAATGATTTTTGATAATTTTGACCCATACAATGTATTGTTGGTTATTGCTACAAATATACCCATTCTACTTAATACTGGTTTTGTGCTCCAGAGTCACATATTTCTGTATTTCTTTCTGTATTTCTGTATTCATTCACTCTTTTTTTCTTTATTTCTTTCTTTATGTGTAAATAATTCCTTAAAAAAATTTTTTGCAAGGAAAAATATCTCTTCATGCACACACACGCACATATAGGTAAAACCGTGCCATGCTGCTGAAGGCATGCAGTCTGGTATTAATTACCCGTGGGAGTAACGAAAAGTGCAGTAACCTGAAATGATTGTATGCCACACACATAAACACATACAGGGTAACGTGACTGGACTCTTAATTCAGTGAGGCATAATAGTCATTCAGAGAGAGATCTGAGGAGAACAGCGTGAGAGAAGACACCACACCGCTGTTTAAATAGCTCTGTTCAAGCACCTCCACTGCGACACGTGCCAAATAGCCAAATGAGACCGAGTCGAAGGCAGATACAGAGGAGGGAGTTGGGGTGGATTCATCGTCTGTGAATCTTCTTTCTCCTCCATTGGTCTTCATTCCCTTTGTTAATATCAGTGTCATTTTGAGCCTTTTACATTACTCAAATACTCAAAGACAATAGGAAAAGAAACTTAAAAATGGAAAAGAAAACAAGTTTTGTTTTTCATGATACCATTATTTCTGAATAATGGTATCTCTTTCTTTCTTTCTTTCTTATAATGATGGCGATAGATCGTATAATGCTAGTCAAGATGGCCCCTCACATGGCATCCTCCGTAGCTTCATCTGCAGTTGTTTTTATATTTTCGGTATATCCCTTTAATCAGTTTCACCAGAGATTAATTGCTGGACATTCGTAAGTACAATATTTCACTGGATTTCATCTATTCTGATGTTTTGCTGGACATTGTAGTCGGCAGAGCAGCAGTGCTGTTTAGACGATTCAGGACGCGCAGACGGGAGAAGAGAGCCGGTGCGCTCATGAAACTTCGTCGGCGGGGGTTAAGAATGCTGTTGCCTAGCATCCATCTAGCGAATCTCTGCTCTCTACCCAACAAAACGGACAAACTCCTTCTGCTTTCCCGGTTAAACAAGGATTTTTCAAACTCTGCTGCTCTGTGTTTCACAGAAACCTGGCTGAACGGCGCCATTCCAGACAGCTTGCTTGCCGAGCTTTCAGCTGATCAGATCTGATCGTGATACAGAATCAACGGGGAAATCGCGTGGCAGCAGGATGTGCTTTTACATCAATGAGAGGTGGTGTACAGATGTAACAGTGTTAAAGAAGATGTGCTGTTCTGATCTAGAAATTATCTTCATCAACTGCAAGCCGTTTTACTCACTGCGGGAGATCTGTTCATTCATTCTCGTGAGTGTCTACATTCCTCCGTAAGTGCAAGTGAGCTCACAGAAACTCGCTGATTTGTTCACAGATACAGAACAACAGCACACTGACTCTGTTTGAATCATTCTTGGGGACTTTAATAAAGTACATCGCAGCACATCACATGTCCCAACAGAGACAGTAATATATTGGATCACTGTTAAACAACAATAAAGAATGCATATCACTCTGTTCCACAGGCAGCTTTGGGGCTCTCTGATCACTGCCTGGTTTATCTTATACCAACCTACAGGCAGAAACTGAGATCTGCTAAACCTGTGGCAAAGACTGTAAAGAGATGAACCAACGAGACTGAGCAGGTTTTACAAGCCTGTCTCAACCTCACTGATTGGAGTGTTTTTGAGGCTGCTGCAAACGATCTGGACGAGCTCACAGAGACTGTAACTTCGTACATCAGTTTCTGTGAGGACATGTGCATTCCTACCAGGACTGATTTAACCTACAACAATGGCAAACCCTGGTTCACTGCAAAACTCAGACAGCTCCGTCAGGCCAAAGAAGATGCTTACAGGAAGGGGGATAAAGTATTGTATAAACAGGCCAAATACACACTGTAAAAGAAGATAGGAGTAGCAAAGAGGAATTATTTCGATAAGTTAAGAATCCAATTCTCATCCAGTGAGAAAAGATACCATCCCCCAGCACTGTGGAGAATCAACAATAGGTAGATAATCTGAATGAGTTCTATTGCAGATTTGAAAAACACCCCACACCCACCCTGAACACCTCTCCACACAACCATTAATACCTCCAGCAATCCTCCTCTCCCCCACACCTGCAATTCAGATCAGTGAAGACGAGGTGTGCCAGGTCTTCCGGAAGCAGAAATGGAATAAAGCACCAGGCCCAGATGGTGTCACACCAGCCTGTCTGAAATCCTGTGCTGACCAGCTAGCCCCCATCTTCACAAAGATATTCAACATATTACTGGAACTGTGCGAAGTCCCTTCATGCTTTAAACGCTCCACCATCATCCCCATCCAAAAGAAACCCAAAATTACAGGAATAAATGAATACAGGCCTGTGGCTTTAACGTCTGTGGTCATGAAGTCATTTGAAAAACTGTTGCTGGCCCACCTGAAGGACATCACTGGACCCTCGCTGGATCCTCTTCAGCTTGCCTACAGAGAAAACAGGTAATTTTGCATGATGCAGTCAACATGGGACTGCATTATGTTCTGCAACATCTAGACAGA
This sequence comes from Gymnocypris eckloni scoliostomus, assembly GCA_027564155.1. Taxonomy (NCBI): domain Eukaryota; kingdom Metazoa; phylum Chordata; class Actinopteri; order Cypriniformes; family Cyprinidae; genus Gymnocypris; species Gymnocypris eckloni. The sequence continues at coordinate 49,187,176 of CM050414.1, read as the reverse complement.
CCAGGGGCTTATGTGAGGGTCCTATTTGTGGACTTCAGCTCAGCCTTTAATACTATCATCCCAAACCTCCTCCAGCCCAAACTAACTCCGTGCCCACTTCCATCTGTCAGTGTATCAGCAGCTTCCTTACAGACAGGCAGCAGCTAATTAGGCTGGGAAAATACACATTCAGCACCCGCACGATCAGCACTGGAGCTCCTCGGGGCTGCGTTCTCTCCCCACTGCTCTTCTCCCTGTACACGAACGACTGCACATCTAAAGACCCCTCTGTCAAGCTCCTGAAGTTTGCAGACGACACCACACTGATCGGCCTCATCCAGGACGGTGACGAGTCTGCTTACGGACAGAAGATTAAGGAGCTGTCTGGTGCAGTCTTAACAACCTGGAGCTGAACACGCTCAAAACAGTGGAGATAATCGTAGAGAAACCCCCCTGCTATCCCCCCACTTACCATCATGAACAGCACTGTGACTGCAGTGAAGTCATTCGGGTTCCTGGGCCAAACCATCTCCCAGGACCTGAAGTGGGACAATCACATAGACTCCATTGTGAAAAAGGCCCAGCAGAGGCTGTACTTCCTTCGCCAGCTGAGGAAGTTCAACCTTCCACAGGAACTGCTGATACAGTTCTACTCTGCCATCATTGAATCCGTACTCTGCACATCGATAGCTGTCTGATTCAGCTCAGCTACCAAATCTGATCTGAGAAGACTATGGAGGGTAGCTGAGCGAATCATTGGTACAACCCTCTCCACTCTCCATGAACTGTACTTATCCAGAGTGAGCAAAAGGGCTGGAAAAATCACTCTGGACCCCTCACATCCAGCACACTCCCTCTTTGAACTGTTACCGTAAGGTCAACGCTACACAGTACCAGAGTACCAGAACAACCAGACACAAGAACAGTTTCTTCCCTCAAGCATCCATCTCATGAAAACTTGACAATAATTATGGTACATACACTATTTATACAAATATACACTTATTTACCAAACACACATACTTAGTCTACACTTCAATTGCACATAATATATTTGTATATACAAAACTGTCCATTATTATATACCTGTACATATAATTGTCAATTTGTATATTGTTATTTCTTATTTACTTGTTTTTTATTCTTCTTTTTATTATATGTGTTTTTGTTCTGTCACTGTCATTCTCTTGCACTGTGGTAGCTTCTGTAGCGAAAACTAATTCCTAGAATGTGTAAACATATCTGGCAATAAATCTCATTCTGATTCTGATTCTGAATGAAAAAGAAAAATAGGCAGAAAGAAAAATATGTGTTAGTTCTGTTGGAAAGAATCAACCTCAAATGAGATGCCTTTAAAGTGGGTATTTTTTTATGTGTATAATTTGTTCTTTCTCCCATATGCAGATGCAGCTAGAATTAAGCCATCCGTAGGTTGATACCCATGAAACGTGTAAACACTGTAGCTCTGTGGCTCAGACTGTGCTCAGATTTGCAGTTTGCAATCGAAAGTCAGAGATCTCGATGTTCTCTTACTTTGCATAATGACAAACAAACAATATTTTCTTTTGGCATAGCAGTGCTGTTAAGAAGCTGAACTCGTAGGTCATAAAGACGTGTTACGTCTGACCATTGAAAATGAATAATAATAATATAATAAATAATAAGGCAACCTAATGCAATCAATTTGTTAAATTAACCTACTGTATGTTACATTGACTAGTTAAATACTTTAATTTACCTAATTATTTATAGTCAATGCAACTAAAGATTGTTTAGCATTAAGCAAGTAAAGTACTTAGGTTTACATTCACATTGATATGGGCATTATTTACCCCTTAAAATAATTATGGTACATATAATAAAAAACAATAACGCTGAACCATACGATAGCTAACTAACTGTGACAGAAGCAGCAAAAATGAAGCCAGTAAAATGTAAAGCAATGATCATTTTTAAATAATAGTTACCACATATTTTCAAGCTGTAGTACATGCTGGCAACTTACTGTCCATCAGTTTATTCAGATAATAAAATATTTGTAAAGTTGGGACAACATCTGGACACATTTTAAACAAATACTTGAGAATCATAATTGTATATTTATTTATTTAGATTGACTATTATTGATGGTTTAATGACAACATAATAGCTTTTGTAAGAAACATGTTTATATTATTATTTTTCAATTCGCAAATAATAATATTAATAATAAAAGAAAACTATTTTTAAAAACGTTTTAACATTTGTTAGAAGAATGTTTTGCACATTGTAATTTTATAGTGATAACAACAATGCTGTGATGGTAGGTTGTTCTGTGTGGCTGACAAGCTGTTTCTATGTAGTTGATAATGTGTTTTTTAGTGATTTTTAGCATATTGCTGTATGGTTACTAGGATGTTCTGGGTGGTTGTTATTTCTGGGTTACATGAAATTAACCTACACCTAATAGCCTCCTTGAAGTCTATTTGTTTTTGTTTTGTTTTGTTAGAGTTTTTTTATTTTTTATTTTTTTTTTATCCTCACCAGCATGATTTGAGATGTCATTAATGTCTGTAACAGTGGGGTGAATTAGTTCAACATTTAAAGGGGCTGCATGTAAGAATTTTCATGTATTAATCACTTTTCATTGCCAATGTCTAAACAGCTTGCAACAATGATAAAACATACCTTCCCTGACTTCCTAGGTTGTCTATGAAAGCTTGTAGACTAATTTTTATGCAAAGGCCTCATAAATTTTTATTATGTAAAGAAAATGTATTAATTCAAACTATAGTTTTACACAGCCAGATCCATAGGCTATAGATTCAAATATGCTTTATAAGCAAACTATTATAATTTACTTTTATAATTAAATGAATAATTGTAATTTGAATTACCTCATCTGTGATGATGACAGTGAATTGCAGATGTCATGCAAACATCCACATCGCTATGATCAGATGCTTTCTTAACTGCTGCTATCTCACCACTGTCATTTTTGTTGAGTGTATATTTTATTATTGAGAGGAAAGTGCGCAGCACATATTTACATATTCATCTAAATATCGCTTTCAGTAATGTGGATGTTGTCTTGATTTTCATTAAAAATATAATCACTGCAAAGTATTTACCACTTCTTTTAACATCTAAGTAAAGAGCGAAAACAACTTTGGTGTTAGTATATAAGGGAATTGAATCACATTCAGTCTCTTGCATGTTACGTGTGTACAGGCACGAGCAAATCATTTGCTGGCTGCAGTTCACTTAATGGCCATCGGTTTCGCTATTAACAATGGTTTGTGAATTCTCCATACAGCCCCATTAAGGTTAGAGTTTAAATAACCAGTGTATGATCCTTTGCAAAAACAACTAAATATAAATTGGTGCATTTTACACACACACATGCATATAGTCATTTTCTACCATGTTTCAAATCCATTTACAGCATTTCTTTCCTGGAACTTTCCAACACACAATGTAAAAAAACACTCAGGTTAATCAAATCCTCTCTAACCAAAATAAATAAATAAAAGGAACTCCCCACAAACTCTCACCCCACTGCACACGCTGCCAGCTATCACTTCCTTGTGGAAATGATGAGGTGGCTAGAAATAAACAAAATTTAAGTGCTGGACACTTCAGTGATCCATCTTAACACACACACAATTTAAAATGTGAGACTTGACCCCCGACACATTTGCTACTGAAGTCTGTCAAGGTTGGAAGCGAGCAAGGTCAGTGCACCAATGGAAAAGAGATGAAAGAGGAATAGAAAAACAGTGAACATGTTAAAGACAGTTGTAGTTACAGGGGATTTGCTCTGAATTATTGAACACAGTCATGTTCGAGAGGCTGACAAAAACCATCAGTTATTGCCACACAAATCTAATTAATTTTCTAATTTATTGTGAATTCACAAACGTGTCCTATTTTTTCACATATTCTTTGCTAAACTGTGATCATATTCACCATAAAATCATATTCACCATAAAATCTCAAATATATTCCAAATGGATATGCTTAAATATTAAAAAGTAAAATAATAATAACAACAACAACATGACAAAAACATATTTAATAAAATTAGTTTATAATATAATAGTATACTATAATAGTATAATATAAACTATAATCTTATATCAATGATACTAAAACAACACTAATGTAGAGAACTGTGAACATGTTGTTAAATTGTTGAAATATTAACCTAAAATCTCAGGGGGTACTTCAAGTAAATATTTTAGGTCAACTGGATTCAGCTGACAAAATCTTTGGGAATCCCTGTCTTAAAACAATAAGTCATTGGTCACTTTTTGCTGTAAAAAGATAGTATAAGATAGTATAAGATAGTATATTTAAAAAACAGTTGTATGGATCAAAATATGTCTTTATTTAAAAAATGTTTCAAGAACACAATACACAATGATTTAAATGTTTTTTTTTAATAAAAGTGTATCACTATAAACAAACATATAACATTAGTTAACAAGCGAACTGCAATATTACAAAAATATTATTTATATGTAAATACACATACTTAAAAAATATGAGAACGACATTTATACTTCAGAGATATTTATGTTCTCCATTTTGCCCTTAGGATATATTTTTTTCTGTTCTCTGTGTACTTGAAACCATAAAATCTATCTCAAGCTGAAAAATTAGACTGAATTGATCTGTTGAGAGATCTATATTTGTTTATGTACTGCATATTTGTTGGGAATTGTTTAAGAGGAAATACCATATGATAATCAATAGCTGATAATCTAGCTTTAGTTTAAATCCTAGTTGAATAAATAATTATTATTTTTACAGGGCTAGTTCAATCAAAGAAAACATCTATATGTGATTTGAAACATATTTTTTTTCTTCCATCAAACTCAAAAATATATATTATATTATATTCCATAAATAAGGTATTTTACACTTTAATTTACTGCTTGCTCATTCACAATACATATAAGGATCAAAAATATATTAATGCATTATTTACTCTTATGACAAAATTATTGCATACACTGTAAGCGCATCTCTCACAGTGAAGGGAAAATAAAAATAATGTAGACAATGCTATTTTGAGTGAACTATTCCATTAAATACAAACTAAATATAATGGTGACAAATTTATCTTACTATGCACCTCATGATTTTTACATGGATGTTCCATGTAAACTACACAAAAACTAATTTATGAAAACGGTGATGTGGCATATTTTTCGTTAATTTCTTTACAAAATGACATCGCCATCTACTGGCCTGGTATACATAATACTGATATTGTTTTGACCATGTTGTTGTCCGTAAGCGAAACTTTTCAAGAATGCTTTTCCATTTTTAGTATAATCATTGTCGTGTCACCATACCTCCATGCTGTAGGTGTTCATTCTCTTGTATACCCACTGCCACAAAAATGCCTTTGACAATATAAACTCCACACATTTTATATAATATATTTAATTACCACTTATATCTACATATGAAGAGCTCTTTTCCAAAACGCGATAAACGCCAAATTTAAAAAAAATGAGTTCGTCATGCCATTTTGCTGTGTACTGAACCTATTCACTGCTCCATCAATGTTTCATGCCAAATCACTATATTTCCTTGTTTAAAATGTACTGCAAGATGCAGTTCTTTTCCAAACCGCTATAAGCGCCGAACCTGTTTTTAGCCTAAATGCGATATGTCCTCTCGATCAATCAGAATCCGTTCGATGCAATCCAACATGGCGACGCTTTGAAGCGTTTGTTTGTGCTCAGTCTTCAAAATGAGTGCTTTAAACTCTAATAACACTTTTGATGGCCTGGATGTGCCAGTGAGACCTACACCTGGGGGTAGAAAACGCAGACTGGACAAAGAAAATCACAAAAAACAACAAAAAAGACGGTTCTCAGGTGGCGCGTTAATACCCATATTAATACCCGTTAATATGGGATGTCAATGTAACAGATGTGTATACCAGTAAAGGTGTTGTTTAAACCGATTGACACTAGAGGCTGTAGCCTTTGGCGTTCCTTGTTAGAGCGCCCGCCTCCCGCACCGGAAACCCGGGTTCAAGACCCGCTCGGTGTGATGGTGCGGACCCGGGGGGGTTACATCAACACAAGGCTGGTGCGATTGGTTTATAGTATGAGTCCCTGATGTCATATGTTGCATGTTCTCTCTTTTTTTTTCTTTTTCTTTTTTTTTTTTTATAAGACATAAACCAACATAAAAAAAAGGATGGATTTGTAGCGTTTTGAAAAAGAAACAAGAAAAAAGAAAACAACTTTGCATTTATAATCAACAATATTGTTGTTTCATTTAACAATCATTGTTTAACATGTTCAGACTAAGCCAACAGACCATTTTAACAGGATAAATTGAATATTAACAAAATGTATGGGTCTAGGTAAAAAAATGTCATTTTCATGAAAACTATTAAAATGGATTTATAGCGTTTTGGAAAAGAGCTCTTCATATGCAACCCCACTTATATACACTTACAGCATGATCAATACCCCAGATGCGTATGTGAAACCCAGCAGTCTAATGGCATGACAGACCTAATCAGTGGCGCGAGAGGAAGTGTGTATGTGAGCTCTAATAGCGCTTATAACTTTTTTAAATCTGTGACTGCTACTTAAAACGTGTAGACACTCTCAGACTGACATTTTCAGCTAGTGTAGAGTTCTCACTTCTCTCCCCGGTGAATGTGTGTGTGTGTGTGTGTGTGTGTGTGTGTTGGATAATGACAGATCTAGAGGAGCAGACCTAATCAAGCCTTGCTTCACTTTGCAGCGCGCCACTTGACAAGTAGAAGCGAATGGTACAGTAGTTGCTATGTGCAACTCGCTGCAGATTGCCAGACAGAGGTTGCTAGCGTTAGCCCAGCGCTCAGACTCACAGCGTGAATATTAAATGACTGCAGGTGCGGTTGCTTTTGGAGTGGAGCAGAAGCTGAGCTTAATAATGAACCGATTAATTTAAAAGAGGTGCTTCCTAGGCAGCAGCAATGTTACTATTTTTTATATTTAATGTAAGGGAACAAATGCTTAACCCTAAGTATTACATTTTGGTGTGCTTTATTTGTATTACAATCACATTTTTATTTGTTGAGGAGACGTGTGGTATTATTTTTCACATGATGAATTAAAAAACATTGTCAAAAATACTTAGAATTAAATAAAACAGAGAGAAAAAAGAGATCGGTCTGTGCAAGAAACTGATTTTTTTTTACAACATTATATTATTACCTAGCCTCAGGCAAATGTTACTATGGTTTTGGGAAACAGTTGTAACTAGTCGGTTAGTTTCTCTAATGATGCATATATAGTGGTTAATCAGCAAGTTACGTCATTGTACAGACAAATTTACCCCTGGTTGATTGGTTGAAGCCAGTCTTCCTGGTTAAGCTATAGTCACAGTAAGAAGCACACCAGTAACCCCACCATTTGCATTTGATTTAATTTGACTTCTCTGCCTCTTGGATCATGGCAGCAGGTCTTTCACACTCCTTTCAATATGGTTCACACTCTTCTTGTCTCCTCTCATTTTCCACTCCTCTAGGAATGGGAATTTAAAGAAGACATTTTTTTGGAGGATAAAATTGTCTTATGTTATATATATATATATATATATATGCTAAACAAAAATATATGGTATATATTTAATCATTACCCTACAAAAAATATGTTCTTGTCTAGCTTTAATTGCTAGAAGAATACTGAAGTTCAAGAGTGAATGTCGTAAAATAATTTGGTTTGGGTGGTGTTTGGTTATCTGTCCTTTCTATCACTGACAGCAGAGAAAAACTCTTATTTGCTAGATTGTATTTTTTACTACAGTACTTCAGAGTACAGATGCAGAGTAGACCACACCCTAATCAATTTTAACAAGGTAATGATGCAAACCATCAACTCCAACATATTCCTGTCTGATATGGACCCTAAACTCAGAATGAATCCTGAAGGCAGCATATCAATACCTCAGGTTTCTAGTCTTCTAGGAAATATGGTACAAGGGCTACACTAAAAAAAGTAAAAGCACAATGTAATTTATTTAAAGTTAGTCTAACTGAAGAAAGAAAAAATATCGGTTTCTGATTTAAATGCCAAAGAAAAGTTTTTGACAGTATTGATGTGCAGAATGTGCAGAACACATACTGGCTAGTGTTACTGACTGCAGGAATATTGTGAGTTGTATTCATATTTTTGTTTGTTTGTTTGTTTTTTTATTTTGTTTGTTTTTTTAACTGAACAGAAAATGTAATACATTGTGTAATGTATTTTTAAAAATACATCATAATAAACATCTAGGTTTTTTGAAGTTGTTGTAAGTAAATTAAATTAAACAGTAAATTGTTTATTTTTATATTATACATTCTAGCTAATTTAGCTTTTGGTCATGGTGAAATTAAGTTATAAAAAGCCTAAATATATACTTTAAAAAATAATTGATAACATTATTTGATTGAAGTATAGTAATGGGCTTTGTTATAATATCTATTTATAATAAATATATAGAATCTCTTTACTTTGTATAAATATTTTTATGTTTTGGAATATTAAAATAAATCAAATCAAAATTGGCTGCAACAAATTAGAATATTAAGTCTTCTTCTTCTTCTTCTTGGTGTAGTACAGAAATGAACCACATCATTTAGAGCCCAAAACTGACATTGGAAGTGGCTGGTCAAGTGAGAAAATGCACTCCTTTTTTCACTGACCTCAAACCAGGCTTCATCAAATCTTTCCCTGGAGGGCCAATCTGCTGCAGAGTTTAGCTCCAACCCTGATCAAACTCACCTACCTGTGATTCCCCTTCATGGGAACTTCGAACTGCGTCCCCTAGGGGTCGCTATGGGGAACGTCGTCAGCGTGACCCGTGCTTGAAGTATACATATATAAAAACACCACTTGTTGGCCGGCGACAGCCTATGACGTCACTACCGGCGCGACCGCAATATAAGGGACGCCGGGAGAATACATCATTCTCTTCTGGTTTGTTTGAAGCATGCATTCTGGTAAGAGTACAGTTTTCTCTCTATTATCATGGCGAGCACTAGCAAGGCATTTAAGAAGTGTGTGGATCCGTGTCCTCGTTATTTAACACCCGATGACACAAACACAATCTTTGCGTCTTTGTTTTGGCAAGGAGCACGCGAATGTCCTTGAGGGGAAATCTGCATGCACTGTGATTTTTTTTCTATGAGAAAAAGCTCCGCTCTCTTCCTCTTTTTGAGGAAAGAAGGGCAGCCGTCTGCTTCCCGCGATTCGGGACCCACCACTGCCGAGGCACGGAGGCGAATGAAATTAGCAGTTGGATCTGGCCGATGAGTTAGAGAGGGACCGCCCCTTTTCGCGCGCGTCGGCCGAGAACGAGAGTGAGCTGCTGGATTGTGACGATGCGATCTTTCTGACATCATCAGATTCAGCGGCTAGTGCTCTGCTGGGTTATGCCCAGTAAGAGCAGGAGATGTTTGAGGGCGAGGAAGTTGAGACTGAACCCTCTCAATCCTCCTGCACTGCATATGACGAGTTATTGGAGGTTATGGACCATAAAATAATCTTTCTGGCCATAAACCCCCAGCTCGAGTGAGCCTTCCTTTTCTTCCTAAAACTCCCTAAGCCAGATTCAGAGGCTTAGATGGCAGGGCATATGCAGCAGCAGATCAGACCGTCGCTTCGTTGCACACTATGGCGGTGCTTCAGGCGTACCAGACTGATCTGCTGAAAGACCTGGATAAGGCTTTCTATAAAGTCCAGGTCTGAGCCCGAACAACCAGGGGTCCTGGCCCGTCCTGGTCTGAGGATCGGAGTCGGGCACAGAAGGCTAGTGTCGCGACTCGTGCCCCTCCCCCACCTACGGGTAGGGGTAGAGGGAGGTACAGGTCAAAGAGAGGTAGGCAAGACCTGAGGAAGGTAATCCAGGCGAAACGTCCTCAACAACGTTCTCGTCCAGACCAGAGTAACTAACATCTACTCCCTTCCTTCAGGGGGCTTATAACACCGGCCCTTAGCTTCCGCTCTCTAAATTCCCCTGCAACCTAAGATTGCAGTCAGACTAGACCTAGGATGAATTCGGTCAGGTTCTATGTTCATCGAAACCGCCTTACTGATGGTCCGGGCTGAGGCCTCCTTGGAGGTTTACGTGGAAAGAAAAGGAACCTCCTCAGTCCTCAGGTTATTCTGGTCTGAAATCCCATGGATTAGGCCTCTCATGCTCCACTTATATCGCCCTAGCCCTGCTGGGCGAGCTAGCATTGCTCCCCTCACCTTAGAGGGTCACCTATGAGCATGCTGCCCCCTTCTGAGCATTGTCGGTAGAGCTATCATTGCTCCCCTCACCTTAGAGTGTCTTCTATGAGCATGCCGCTCCTGTATGAGCGTCTAAGTTCACTCTCCACTCTCCAGAGCTCGTTGTTGGTAGAGCTAGCATTGCTCCTCTCAACTAGAGGGTTACCTATGAGCATGCCGCTCCCTTCTGAGCGTTTGACATTCCCTCTCATTCTAAAGAATGAGTTCTCCGCTCCCAGAGCTCTGTGATAGCATGCCGCTCCCTTCTGAGCGTTGTCGGTGAGCTAGCATTGCTCCCCTCACTTAGAGGGTCACTTATGAGCATGCCGCTCCCTTGAGCATCGTTGGTAGAGCTAGCATGGCTCCCCTCACCTAGAGGGTCACCTATGAGCATGCCGCTCCCTTCTGAGCGTTTGACATTCCCTCTCATTCTAAAGAATGAGTTCTCCGCTCCCCAGAGCTCTGTGATAGCATGCCGCTCCCTTCTGAGCATTGTCGGTAGAGCTAGCATTGCTCCACTCACTTAGAGGGTCACCTATGAGCATGCCGCTCCCTTCTGAGCATCTGAGTTCCCTCTCATTATGAGAAACAAGTTCTCTGCTCTCCAGAGCTCATTGTCGGTAGAGCTAGCACTGCTCCCCTCACTTAGAGGGTCACCTATGAGCATGCCGCTCCCTTCTGAGTGCCTAAATTTCCTCTCCTTCTAAGGAATGAGTTCTCCACTCCACTAGAGCTCTGTGATAGGTTGCTCTCCTGGTTGGTTGAGCTAGCATGGCTCCCCTCACCATAGAGGGTCACCTATGAGCTTGCCTCTCCCTTTAGGGTGTCTGAGTTCCCTCTCATTCTGAAGGATGAGTTCTCCCCAGGACTCGCTGTCGGTAAAGCTAGCATCGCTCCCCTCATTATAGAGGGTCACCTATGAGTATGTGCTCCCTTCTGAAGCGTCTGAACTCCCTCTCGTCATGAGGTATGAGTTCTCCACTCTCCGCTCCGCAGAGCTCTGTGATAGGTCACTCACCCTGCTGGTTGAGCTAGCATTTGCTCCCCTCACCAAAGAGGGTCATCTATGAGCATGCCGCTCCCTTCGGAGCATTTGGGTTTCCTCTCACTAGGGATTGAGATAGTTCTTTGCTCTACAGCCATAGAACATTAAACTAATATATATATATAAGTGCGCACGCTAAACTCTGGGCACTTTCTAAAATCCACTTAGTGGTGAGATCGCATATCAAGTGTTTTGCGTTCTTTCTAAAATCCATGTTATGGTAAGTGCACATGCTAGACTTTGGGCACTTTTCTAAAATCCACCCAGTGGTAAGTTAGCACATCGAATGTTCTGCTTTCTTTCTAAAAATTCCATAGGGTAGGGTTACGCGCGCAGCTTCGTGCCCTTATTTGAGTTAGTCAGGCCCCGGTTTGTGCCTTGGGCCCCACTCCTGAGTGTTTGAGTTCCCTCTCAAGAATGAGTTCTCCGCTCTCCAGAGCTTGCTATAGGTAGAGCTAGCATTGCTCCCCTCACATAGAGGGTCACCTATGAGCATGCCGCTCCTGTTTGAGCATCTGAAGTTTCTCCACTTCCAGAGTTCGGTGTAAATCGCTCGCCTTGTGGGTCGAGCTAGCATTACTCCCCTCACTGTAGAGGGTCATCTATGAGCATGCCGCTCCCTTCTGAGTATCTAGTCCCCCGAGCATAGAACGTAAATAAAACAATATATATAAGTGCACACGTTAAAGCACTGGGCACTTTCTAAAATCCACTCAGTGGTAAGATCGCACATCAAGTGTTCTGCGTTCTTTCTAAAATCCATGTTATGGTAGTGTACACGCTAGACTTTGGGCACCTTCTAAAAATCCACCAAGTGGTAAGTTCACACATAGTATGTTCTGCGTTCTTTCTAAAAATCCCATAGGGTAGGGTTACGCGCAAAGCTTCGTGCCCTCACTTGAGTTGGTCAAGCCCCGGTTTGTGCCCACTCCCTGTAACCCAATATTTTGGTTTAAAAAGGGTAATGCTACCAAGGGGTCTGTTAAGACAGCTCCCTCAGCAAGCTCGTGCAGAACAAGCGGTAGCCCCTGGTGACCGGCCAGGACCTAGTGGCTACCACTAGGTACTTGGCCCTATCCCCTTAAAGGAATCTTTCTGTAAAGACTGATTCCAAACCTGTGAGCTCTACCCTGGGTCCGGTAATCCCGGCAACTAGCAGGTAAGTTCTTCAGGTATGCAGCTCGGGTTTTTGGCCAAAGGGGATAATGTCACTGACAGCATCAACCGTCCACAGGGGCAACTCCCTGAGCCAAATGGTAGAATTGACTAGTGCTCGCCTCCTGCATGAATTGGGCTTGCACTCCCCTCAGCATGGTGGCGTGGGTATAACGTTCCCCATAGCGACCCCTAGGGGACGCAGTTCGAAGTTCCCATGAAGGGGAACGTCTCAGGTTACGTATGTAACCATGGTTCCCTGAGTGGGGAACGAGACACTGCATCCCCTAGGCTTTGGGCCATGCTTCGGACACAAGCTTCAGACGAAGAAGCGAATGATGTATTCTCCCGACGTCCCTTATATTGCGGTCGCGCCGGTAGTGACGTCATAGGCTGTCGCCGGCCAACAAGTGGTGTTTTTATATATGTATACTTCAAGCACGGGTCACGCTGACGACGTTCCCCATAGTGACCCCAAGGGGACGCAGTGTCTCGTTCCCCACTCGGAGAACCATGGTTACATACGTAACATGAGACGTTTTCTAATTATCTTAAAGGCTCTGATTAGCATGCTCAGGTGTGTTTGATTAGGGTTAGAGCTAAACTCTGCAGGAGTGGGCTAGATTTGAGGATACCTGCCTTAAACGCAGGAGTGGGCCCGATTTGAGGATGCCTGCCTTAAACTATATTTATTTCTTTAAAAATATATATTTGCAATGTCAATGATAGTATTTAGCTGTTTTCACTTGCTAAATTTGAAAGATGTATCTTGTCAAAGAGCACTAACTCTCCATTATACAACAATTTGCAATTAAAATATTATGTGTTTTCCATGGAATATCGTTCTTAAATAGTGATTTTACAAATTCATTGTTTTGAATTCCCTATAAAAGTTACCAGTCAACATTTTATTTATTCACCACAGTCAATTTCTACTTGCAATTCATGTTTGGCAAGTGTTGATTTGTACCCTGGCAGCATTATAGAAAGCACGTTGCGTTACGTTTTGGCAATGCAGGAAGAGCAGAAGATGGAGATGACTGTGGAAATTGCAAAGAGGATCACTGAGACTGACCTACCAGCTACACTTGAAGGCCTCCTCCTTATATAAAGCATGCCTGCAATGTGTTAATACTTAGGGTTAGGGATTTGAACAAACCCAGTTGGTGCTTAGATGCTGTTGTCTTCACATTGCATCTGCGACAGAGACCAACTCATTTAAGAAGCATCCGTTGTGTTCTGTAAGCAGACAGGAACCCTAGAAACTCCTTGTGAAATCATGAAATCAATTTTAGAACATACTTAAGTGTTTAATTTGAAGTGAAGATAATATTTTTGGACATGTAATTGCATGTCAATTAACAATTGAATTAAAATATATATAGTTATACTTAGGGGTGTGCGGTATTGAAAAAAAATGATATCTCTATATTTTTGGGGATTTTTTCGATAACGATAATTAGACAAAATTTTGCCGAGTGTGTTATTGTACTGATATTTGAATACCGTGCACAGCTGTAGTTTGTGATATTCTTCATATTCTGTGTGGTCAGTTAACATCTGTGATTAATTAATCTTTTCATTTCAAATCAAGTTTAAATTAGATTTTTACCTTTAATAAAGCAATTTTGTTTCGAAAAATGTACATCTTTTGAGTCAAATTGTTACATTTAACCAGTCAATTACGATAATACACATTTAGGCTGCTCCCAAACAAATGAAACCAGTATCATCCAAATGAATCACTGCAGAAGTTGCAGAAGTGTTTAGATGTATTTACACACTGTTTAATGCAGCTCATAGGGACATGGAGTGCTTTAACCAGTTATAAATGCATAATTTTTGACATTTTAAACATAAAACATTGAATACTGATTTAAAATTATTTTAAAAATGAAAATAGACTTTAAATGTGAAATTAAACCGCCAGCAGGTGGCAGCACGTCACTGTTAATAAGTGAGTCATTGCGATTGAAGCGAATCATTTAAACGATTGAATCATTCAGGAATGAATCACTGAGACTCAAAACCTTGCTGTAGCTGTTTGGAATTATTTTTTGTCGGCGAAATGCAGCAAAAACAGGCAATATGGTGTCTAAAACGTAAGTCTCTTAATATTAACGTATTGTTTATTGAACTGTTGTAAAAAATCTATATCACATTTGTAAACATACTTATTTTTGAAGAAAAAAACGGCACCCTTCCTGTGATTTTAGCTATATGAAACGTAAATATATACATTTTCTGCCCCCATATCTTGAATTTTGCGATCATTCTTAATGCATATAATGCAATAAACCTCAGGCTGAAGGAAAAGTAAATTCACGTCTGTACAGTAGAACGCAGAAAAAGAAGGTTCAACACTCTTCAGCAATAAAAAAAACAACGAAGCACAATTGTTAGTTTATCTAAAGTAATATTTTCTTATTAGTATTGTTGAACTGGATCATCAAAGGTCAGCAGCAAAGACAATAAGGTTAATAAAATGAGTTTAGATATATTTGTGTTGTTTAAAATATTTAATTATTGCAGGTTTGCGTCATATTCTGAGTTTGCTTTTCACTGTTTTAATAAATTTTGATGAATACTGAATCTGTTTTTTGCAAGTGGGATAAATTGATACACATTCACATTTAGTCTAGATTAGAACTACAGTAAGATCATGTTCACACAGCGCACTGTCAGACAATAAATGGAAATTTTAAAAAAAGTCACTCAGATATTTTTAAGTACATTACAAAGTAATGCGTTACTTTACTAGTTACTTGAAAAAAACTTGCGTTACTTGTAACGCGTTACCCACAAAACTGGTTATAATTTATATTAAATGCAAATAGTTGAACTTAAGTCTGCTTTTTTGACCCACTTGAGAAGGAAGTATATATCTATATGTAATTTCATAAGCTTATCTTTGAAATATGGTTAAAGTGTAACTGCTGAACTAAAACATGGTAAATTAAACTAAAATATACTTTAATGTAATATATATATATATATATATATATATATATATATATATATAATTACACATTTGTGAGTTGCATGTAGCAACTTAAAATGGAATATCAAATATGTAGCATGTTTGTCAACACATCGAGTTGTACTTTAAGGCATGAAACAAATATTATTTAAAATGTAATTTAAGTAAAACTATTTATTTTAAATTGTTTTTAAAATACATGTTTTAAACGTTGACTTAAGTGTACTAAGAAACATAATCATGAAAGTGTACTTTAATTTAATTAAAGGCTTTTATTGTATTAGTATTATATTACCTGTAACTACAGGTTTTTTAAATATACTTTTAAGACTTGAAGTATACTTCAAGTGTAAATTTAATACAACTGCATTAACTGCACTTAAGGGGCCTTATAGAAATGCACTAAAAGCAATTCAGAACACCTCAAACAGACTGGCAGCAATCCACATCCTCCTACAGGCTAATAAAGCTCACACTTTGTTCAGTTCATATGTATTTATGATATTGAAAAATTGGTCAGCTTCATAATCTCTGTATAGACCATTTCTGTTATGACTAATGCAGACTGTCGATTTTCATATGGTAGAATGTATGTAGATTCTTTATTCTAAATGCAGTTTTTCATATATGTGTATACTACACTGAGTATAGATATCTGAAAGCCTTGCTGGAACATAAAGATAATGTTCTGATTAAGTCTATACTCTGCTAAAACAATTTGGTATTTTCTTCAGAAAAGAATAGGAGAAACTGGCCTGCATGCATCTTATAAAGATCCTTTTCTCTTTTGACACTTAACAAAATTGAATTTTAAATTAAGTGGATTCGGCAGACTGAAGCAAGCAAGTGTTGTGTTGTGGGGTGTTTCCATAAACCCAGAAATGTGAATCGAAAGTTTTTGATGAATTCATAAAAAAAGGCCATTGTAACATTTTACAATGTTCATTTGTTTTGTACTTTTCTTAAACTCTTCGGTCATCCGACCATCTGTCCATCCATCCATTTTCCAAACTGCTTATCTCAGCTGCCAATTTAGTGTATTCACTATTCTATTCTATTTAATTCATTCAAACTGTCCAATTACTGAACAGTCAAATAAAAAGAAGCATTAAAGGGATAGTTCACCTTCAGTTGCTGATATAGAATGATGGAAACAAAAAACACTGTGCATGTCAGTGGTAACCAACTGAAGGTAAACTATCCCTTTAACCCCATAAACGAATTATATAGTAGTCTAATACACAGTTCATATTTCTAAATTCATGTGAGCATTAGATGACTGTGAGAGCATTCATAAGATTTTGCAGTTGTGAACTACATACACATTTTCTTATTAAATAAAGAGATGGCAACCTTGGCATCTGTGTCACTGACGAAACAGTCAACCTGGTTTCTCGTAAGACAATCATATTAGCACCCAGGCAGTTGATTTATGATGTGAGTAGCTGTTTCCACAAAAAAGCTGTTTATTCAGTGTACTTCAAAACTGTGGCTTGCAAAATAAGCTTGACATCCAGTTTGTCATTGATGTGGTTTTATTACATTGTAATGGCCACTAAACAAGTGTGTTTTTCTAACTGTGAACCACTAATGTTACACTTCTTTCACTGGGTGATATGTTACAACAACACTAGCTTTAGGAAAATTAATATGGGGGAAATCCTAATCCAGATATACAGTATGTAATCTAGGGCTATTGCCCTTACATGTTCCTTCATGTCACATTACTAAGTCAAAATCCCTCTGGGCTGAACCAACATCAGTGTGTGCGTGTGAGTGTCAATGTATAGACACAAAACAAGAACATCCCAATTCGCATATTGTCCTAAATAGTATGAGATCAGAATGTTTGCATTTCAAATCCTAGTATGTAGGAAAAAAGTTTGGTCTATTTGTATAATTGTTTTTCTACCTTTTTTTTTTTGTTATGACAGTTAGCCATGAGACTCTAGAAATCAATTTGTATAAAAAAAAAAAAAAGAATAAGAATAATAACACCAAATACGTTTTTCAACCCTACAACCTCCTAGTCTTGTAGCCAGACCTTCAGACTGACAGCTGAAAATCTGGAATCCATGGCAGCATTCATTGGCCGTGATGCTTCCAACCAAGCAGTTTGTTTCGTTCAGCATGTAGGGTAAACGTACCTATTAAGCTCACCAAAATCTACACTGAGACATTTAGTGCACAAGATATTGACAGTACAAAAAGTTATGTTAAAATAAAAAAATAATCTCTCACATAAAACATTTATTTTTATTTTAAATGACAAAAGCATTTCAATTAAGATATACATAATTTAATTCAAAAAGTCTGGATGTGCAGCACACCCTGTTCCCATTAGGCTCACATCATGTTTAAAAAAAAAAATCTTGTTTATTTTTAAAGAATAATTGTAAAAATAAATATTTTTGAAGGTACAAAGTCGATCAGTTAAATATTCATAATGAAGTGTCATCTAAGCACATTGCAACATCTAGACTAGTCCATGTTCAGCTAAGTAACACATTCAAAAATCAAATAAAACAAACCAATGAAACATTTAATTCATGGGGATGAACACAGAAACTAGCCTCATTATGAAACCTCTTATTACATGGATATAAACTTATCTATAGTCTCTTAAGGCTGGAATACTCTACATGATTTCTGCCCCGATTTTCCACAGATTTACTGTCTGGAGAAGTTGAAGCTAGTTGCCAAAGATCAGAGTCAGTCTGCAGATTTGAGTCGCCAGAATCCATAGAAAATCAATTAACTTAATTTAAAGTGACAACCATCAGTTAATATGTGGTCTGTTTATGAAGTATTTACATAAACTCAATGTGCTTTCAATGTGGAAGAGCTTAAAGAGAGCACACTGAGCTTAATGGGAGCAGCAACATTTTTTTATACATTTTATGTAATATTTATTAAAATGACAGAATTTTTGCTAAATAAATAGCATAGGTCACACTTTTTCTTATTGATGTCACACTGGAGCTGTGTGATTTTCATAGTAATGCACCCTTTAAGCTCACCTTACAATAATATGAAATCTTTAAAAATTACAGCACTGTAAAACCACAGACCAGCAATAAACTGTAAAGTTATAATATTATGGATGTAAAAGTACAAGCCAGTAAAGCCTGTGAAGTAATCTGTTAGCATAGCACACAATCTTATACAGCTAGTCAGCTAACTGTGTTTTGTAGCATCTGCTCTATGTTGATAAAACTATATTTTCAATCCAACTGTAATTATTTCCCACATCCAAGTTCCAGGATATAATATGCAAATGTCTGAACATTAATCTCTTAATTTTGAAATAAGTAGTGAAACTTAGTTTGACACCAAGGCTTCGAAGCTTGTATCAAAAAATGAAACATCTCACATTGAAGCACTGTATCGGAGCTTGATCAGTTTTGCCAAAAGCACGTAATCTATGACGTCCGAAGCTTCATTCGCCTGAAAACCACGTGACTGCTTCATATCTGTTTCAAACGAAGCAAACCACAGCACAGTTTCCTTTATATTACATTATAATGCGTTAGCATTGTTTTCTTTTTATCTTAATTTATATAGTATGGTCAAATAAACTTTGCCCATGAAATAACAGTCTAAGGACTGAGGTAGATTTAACATTGACAGATCATAGATTTAATTCATGAGTTTATGTTTGATTTCTTTGAATTATTTTTGTGGCAGTACACCGACACAAATGAATGACTTTAACAAAGGCCATTATTTTTATACAATAAATTATAACAAGGAATCAGTAATAGAACCAGATGTGAAACCAGCAGCTGTAATGAATCACAGCACTTTGGAAGGTGTTGTTAAGTTTTATGACCACATTTAAGGGGCTCCTCTTTTGGTGAAAGTTTTTAGGCAGCTTTCAAAATGGCCGCCAGACAGTGTGAACACATGGAGACCCATATCTCAGTGTGCAATGATCTGATTGACTTGAAATTACTGGAGGTAGCCTATATAGTAACAAACATATCAATTGGTTAAATATATATATATTTTTTTTTTATAATATTTTCTCAAAAATGGAAGTGTGCTTAATGGGTATGTGAGCTTAATAGGTACGTTTACCCTAAATGTCGCCACAATAACAGACCAGTGTGTAAAACTCTCTGACGTATATTAAATATTCTATGCCGCAAACTTTACATATTTCACATAGTTTTGAAAATCCAGATCCTGATAAGCACTCATCGTCACAGTTGTAAACACGATGGCCTTCTTCTTTTGTGAGGGGTTTTGGTGTTATGGCTTCTTTGTTTCCAGGTGGAACGTTAAAGAACGCGACATACACATCGCCCGGAAATCCTGTATAATTCAACAAATCGGAGTACAACTTCGAAACTCCTGAAGTGTTTCCACTTTTGTGTGCCATATGCATCAGATGTTTAGCCAACGGTCCCGTCTGAGGCTGAGACAACCACCTGTCATAGAGAGACCACTTTTCACCATCCATTGAATGTCTGAGGGATAAAATTAAATCCCATTCAACGTTTTTATTTAATTTATTTAGGTAGGTAGGTAGGTAGGTAGGTACAAAATTTAACGGGTAGCTCACCCACAAATTAATATTTTGTCATCATTTATTCACCCTCAAGATTTTCCAAGCCTGTATGCATTTATTTCTTCTGCTAAACACAAAATGTGATATTTTAAAGAATGTTGGTAACCAAACAGTTGATGGTCCCTATAGACTTCCATAGTATGGAAAAATACATTGGAAGTCAGTGGAGACCAGAAACTGTTTGCTAACACATTTTCTCCCCAAAAATCCTTGTGTGTGTTTAGCAAATGAAACAAATGCATGTAGGTTTGGAACTTTAAGGTAAATGTAATATAATTTTCAATTTGAGGTGAGCTATCACTTTCATGTTGAATTGAATTGTATGTACATTTTAGGTAAATTTGAAATGTAGCTTGCAGATATATTTAACATTTATAATATGCAAAATCATGATGTGTGCATGATTTAAATTGTGCATGTACAGTATGTGTGCATTCGTTTTTCTAATGTAATTTATCCGTTCACTCTTTCACCCTCCTTCTGTTATTATGAATGTTAATGTAATCCTATTACATCCAGCACGTGTATGTTATCAAATTAAGAAGTGCCTGTGTGACAGAGTGCAGCTCTTAATGCACAACATCCAATAAAGCTCTGACTGATTGCAAACGTGACTGACAGACTGACTGATTTCACTGCCTCATGAAACAGATGGTCAACCCACTCAAGTCCAAAACAAAATAAACAAATCATATAAGATTAAATCTTCATGAAAATGACAAAAACATTAAACAGTCAATTCAGACCTAAAATATTTCCTTTAGATGACAAGGCAACGTTTTGAAAATGAAAGTAATGCAACTAATTTTAGATGGTCGTTTCTTTCAAAGTATATTTTGTTAATGAAGATTTAATGAAGAGTCATATCTATATCACAATTATATTTTAATAGTGACAAATTTTTTTTATTGTTCATACAGGCATAGTACACAGGCCACTTCTGCAAGCTGTTGTTTTCAGAACATTTTTGAGTAACACCTACTAATAAATATTCATTAAAAAGGTAAATCAAACAAAGATAATTGGACAATGTTTTACAAGAAATTTCATATTTCACAAGTTTTGAAAATGCCAGATCTACTTTGAGATTTCACTTGTAAACAATGGCCTTCTTCTTTTGTGGAACGCGCTTTGGTGAGAGCTGTTCCAGAGTGTGAAACGTTAAGAACGCAATACACATGATGAAATCCTGTATCTGATTCAACAGAATGAGACAACTTGAGAATGAAAGGCCCGTGTGAGAGATCAGAGAGAGAGAGAGAGAGAGAGAGAGAGAGAGAGAGAGAGAGAGAGAGAGAGAGAGAGAGAGAGAGAGAGAGAGAGAGAGAGAGAGAGAGAGAGAGAGAGAGAGAGAGAGAGAGAGAGAGAGAGAGAGAGACTTTGATTATCTTGCATAACTTTGCTCACCCACTTAATATTTTGTTTTATTCATAAGATATTTATTGAAAAAACTGATAAAATTACTTTTTCTGCTAAACACTATGTGATTTATTAAAGAATGTTGTTCAAAAAAACTGATGGTCCCTGACTTCCATAGTGATTAAAGAATCCATTTGTTTAGGCAGAGCAGTTTATTTTCAGCATACTGTATCTACATTGTGTGTGTAAGTGTGTGTTTAGTAAATGAAACAAATTCATGCAGGTTTATTTAAAATGAAATGAACATAATTTTCAATTTGAGGTGAGCTATCACCATGTTGAATTAATTGTATGTAAATTTTGCTGTAAATTTAAATGTAGCTTGCACAGATATATTTATATATACCGCAAAACATGAGTGTGCATGATTTAAATTGTGCATGTACAAGTATGTGTGCATTCGTTTTTCTAATGTAATTTATCCGTTCACTCTTTCACCCTCCTTCTTTCTGTTATTATGAACGAAAAAAACATTCAGTATCCTTATCTATAAATGTCACAGATTCACGCTAGCATTTCCATTTATGCACAAAGGTCCATCCGGACAGCCTGTGTTAAGTTTTTAAAGTACCGAATGAGAGCAGGGTGGGCACATGCACACGCATCAGACAGACGGAACACAGAGAGAGACAATTAAAGGCGATTCAGCGCAAAAAATATCCATTGTGCTGAAACATCTGTTGTTGAAAGTTAAATTAAGGCTTAAAAGTCAACATGTCGTGCGTGTATTTTATGAGAGTAGTAAAAGTTAAGGGATAACAGTGTGTAATTCTGAATATAAATACCAGACTCTTCATAGCCGCCTTATTACAGGATAAACAGTGTTCCTGTGGCTCAGTGGTTAGAGCAGTGCGTTAGCAACGCAAAGGTTGTGGGTTTGATTCCCAGGGAACACACATGCTGACAAAACATGTAAAACTTGATGCTCAAGCTGTTGCAAGGCATAGGAGGCCATTTTTGTTATAGTGGGAATTAATATTATTTGGTTGTTTCAGTTTGTTATTTGAACCAATGAATGACAATAAAACTTTTATATTACATTTTTTTAAATGTTTTCTCTTTATCATGATAGGTGGTCTAATAAATTGTTAAGTACTGTATGTGTATCATTCAGTTGGCACGTTTGTTTGAAAGACATTGGACAGAATGTGGAGTAGTGTGTTTTTTGTCAATAAAAAAAATAATTATTTTTACTCCGATTAATCGAAAGAATACCCGGCCAACTAATTGATTATCAAAATAATCGTTAGTTGCAGCCCTAGATGCAAGTATGGGAACCAGTTCAATCACGCCATGCAATGACGTGGAACGACTCGAAACCAAGACTCACGTGGGATTAGGCCCAGGGGAGTCAATAGAATACACCAAGCACAGGGTGAGCCTTGAGGGTCATCTGTGGCCTGGGTGTCGTCCCGTAAGTGATACCTGGCATCCATATAGATATGGACAGACCAAGCAAAAGAGGGGCTTGAACAATGTTGGTCAAGTGAAACCAAAAGATTGCTATTTAAGCAGAAAGAACTCTGGCCTGCAAGGCGGGGACATCCAGGTAGTAAAACCTTGCAAATGTGGACGGTGAGGACCAGCCAGCCGCCTCACAAATGTCTGAAATGGACACCCCGCTGGACCATTCCCAAGACGAGTCAATGCCTCTGGTGGAATGGGCTCTGACTCAGATGGGGGATTGCAACCCCGAGGAGGAGTATGCTAATGTAATAGCATCCACTAACCACCTAGAAATTCTCTGCTTCGTAACAGGGCCACCTTTAGCCCGGTTACCGAAGCCAACAAAAAGCTGTTCTGACTTTCTGTATGAGGCAGAATGCTCAATGTATATTCCCAGGGCCCTGATGGGGCAGAGCAGGGACTCCTGGCTGCCTGTCGGGGGGGAAAACACGGAGAGCATTATGACTTGGGATCTGAACGGAGTGGAGATCACCTTCGGTACATAACCCAGCCTTGGTTTCAGGACGAGATTAGAGTTGTTGGGCCCGTATTCCAGGCAAACAGGGTTGACGGAAAGGGCCTGCAGGTCTCCTACTCGCTTGACCGACACCAGTGCTAACAGCAGGGCGGTTTTCAATGAGAGTACTCTGAGGCTCGAGGATTGCAATGGTTCAAACGGGGGACTTTCTATGGCCCTCAGTACAGTTGGTAAGTCCCAAGCTGGAACTGTACGAGGACACGGGGGATTGATTCTCCTGGTGCCTCGTTAAAATTGAGTTACCGCACTATCTATGCCCACCGATCAGCCAGCAATAGGGGCATGGAAAGTGGCTATAGCTGCCACGTAAACCTTGATGGTGGATGAGGAACGCTGTTTATCCAGCATCTCCTGCAGAAATGAAAGTACCACAATAATTCCGACACCCACGGTTGTTTCCTCCATAAGGGGGTCTATTAGAATCAGCTTGTGCCGTTGTTCCCTTACTCTCCTGAGTACCTGCGGTAGTAGAGCGACTGGGGGAAAAGCATAGAGCAGAATTCTGGGTCATTCGTTGGCCAGGGCATCCGTGCTCCTTGTAAAAATGATCTGGTCAGTGAGAGTTGTCTTTGGAGGTGAAGAGGTCTACTCGAGCCCTGCCAAAGATTTCCCAAATTCTCTGAACCACGAGTGGGTGGAGCATCCATTCCTCTGAAGAGACATTGTTCCTTGACAACATGTCTGCTCCTTGGTTCATTTTGCCCGGCACATGCATCGCCTTCAGTGAGCGCAGATTGTTCTGAGCCCACACAAGAAGGTCGTTCGCCACTGCAGAATCGCTTCGAGACGAGGCCGCCCTGGTGATGTATGTATGACACCACAGACCTGCTCTCTGAATGTATTAGCACATGGTGTCCCCGAATGTCCGGCAGGAAGAATTGGCAGGCCTGACACACTGCTAGCATTTCTAGGCAGTTGATGTGCAGGCCCGACTCCTCCTCGAATCACAGTCCGAAGGTCGCTTTGCCCTCGCACAGCGCTCCCCAACCCTTGTCGGGAGCATCTGTCATGACAACCTTCCTTCTGTGTCAGGATCACGCCTTAGCCAGAAGTGGTCCTCCAACGGGCCAGGGCTACAGATAGTCACAGCGGTGGCATCCGTGACGCCAGGCCGCGGATGGAACCCTCTGCTTCAGCCAGAATTGGATGGGTCGCATGTGAAGCAGACTAGGGTTGTGAAGGTGAGGAAATTTTCCAACCAGTTAATCGATCTGATGTCACACCGGTTATGACGGTATAACCGTTGTGGGAGGTCCATTTGAGTTTTCCTAACTTTCCATAGGTTTTAAATACCCTGTAAGCGGCGTCAAGCAGTGTTTAAAAATAAAATAAAATAAATATAAAATATAAAATAAATGAGAAACAAATGTTTTTTTGTTTTATATAAACATCATATAGATCAGGGATGCCTAATAGATCGATCGATAAAGCAATGCGGGTATATCGCACTTTAGGTCAGTGTTTCTCAACCAGGGGGGCGAGAGATAAAACTACAATATATTATATTCACTAATATTATGACTCGCATGTTAAGTCATGTAAAAATATATTCTGTGTTTCGGAGGAGAAATACGGTTCTCATCGCGCTGTGTGAATACAGACTGAACGGCGGCTCAAAAACTCTGTATGAGCACATGATACGCAAACTACAGCTCTCGGCTGGATAAAAGAAGCCAATGTCACACTAGTGGCCACAAGTTTTGATGGTCGACTATTGCAATCAAGGTAAAGCTGATTACAGTGACATACATGATCGTGCATTAGGCGTGCGTTATGTCTGTTATAAATGACATGCAAATGAACCTCTGTGCGCTCTCGATCAGTCTAACATCATATTTCTGCTTGAATACAGCAAGTGTTTTATAACAGATGCTTGCGTGTGTTGGAGAAGTTTATGAGGATCAGTGGTGATTATGTGCATATGGGCATTAGACAGCTTGTTCTTACAGAGGAACTATTATTCATGAATAGTGAATAATAATAAACATGTCAGACTCAAAAGTCAACTGGCTTAAACCGGGCGCTTTTACATTTCGATTTGAAACTCTTCCGCCATCATCTTGTCTGTTTCACCTCACTCTTCTTGTTAGTCATCTCTCTTCACGTGAGGCCTGCGCGGGACTGATTGAGGTTTTATTCCGCACTCACCCGCTCCCGCGATATATTCACTGTTTCTTCACATTTCTGATGAAAGGCCAACGAATAAAAGTTTAGTCTGCACAAAATTGTATTTATTGTATTCGTCTTGTCAAGAGTCTTGAATTTATTGACAGAAAAAGGTCAATAACATTTTGCTGCCAACACGGAATAAAGTGTCACAGAGAGAGAAAAAAAGTTATACAAAAATTGTAATCCTTATTTTTATTCGTTTTGTCAGGATATAATTTGTTTAGGCTAACATTCAACCTGCAACACGATAGAAAAATAACGTAGGTTTAGCCTAATAGCTATTTTATTAGTCTTGTCAAAATACTAAATTAATTTAACATCTTGCTGTCAACACAGTGAAAAGTGCTGCAGAGAAAATTAAATAAATTTGTTTGTCATTTATAATAGGATAAGCATAATTCTTCTCAAAAAAAAGAAAAAAATGAAAGACGAGTTGAATGTCCTTCAAAGACATCCACGCTTTGCTCGATCCTTATTCTGCTGTCACTCATCACAACCTGCCAGTTCTGTTTGAGAGCCGTATATTATATCTGCTATTCTGCTCTGAGCATCGTTGCATATGTTGTGCTCAGACCCCGCAAATAAAACATGCGTGCAGCGCGCGCATAACGGTCCGAGTGCAGGCTGTACCGGAGCTCAATAAGAATAAAGCACAGATATGCTGTTCTGAAAGGACGTCGTGAACGGGGTAATGTTAGACTGCCCACTCCCGTTCAAATTGCACCAGATTTACCGACTGTTACTGCGTTGTATTCGGGAAATTAATCCCGGAAATTAATCCCGTGGGGAAATCTGGTCGGAACAGCCGCGGCAATGCAAACCTAGACTGCTGTGATGCAAGACTCTCGTTCATTCAGTGTTCTGCATTGAGCAGACGCGTTCAGTTTTAACTTTAGTGTCCTCTAACTGAACAAAATTATTTTATTACTATAAAAAAAAATCTAAATGACGGTGAGGGACGGTGCCACGGTGAGCAAGTGACGTAACGGTGTTGCGGCTTAACACCGGTATAACCGCCATCACCGTCTATTGCGGCAAGCCTAAAGCAGACCCAACTGAAGTACCGGCGAAGCTGCTGCCATAAGGCCCAGCATTCTCTGGAAAGCTTTGAGCGGACGGGCGGTACCTTCCTTGTAGGAGGCCGCATGGCACTGAATTGTCGTGGCTCACTCCGCAGAGACAGTTGCTGTCATCTGCATTGAGTTGATAACTGTACCCAGGAATGAAACTCGTTGGCTGGGTGACAGTATGCTCTTGGCAAAGTTGACCCTGAGCCCCAAGCAATCTAAGTGGCTGAGGAGGAGAGTCTTGTGCAATGTTAAAACCGCCTGTGACTGGGCCAGAATGAGCCAGTTGTCGAGGTAGTATGCGGATTCCTATCTGTAACAGAGGGGAGAGAGCCGCATCCATGCATCGTGTAAAAGTGCGGGAAGCCAGGGAAAGCCCAAACAGCAGGACCTTGTATTGATATGCCACCCCTTCGAATGTGAATCTCAAGAATCATCTGTGGTGGGGGGCTACCTGGATGTGGAAGTACATGTCTTTCAGATCCAGTGACATGAACCAGTCCCCCAGGCATATTTGCGGGAGGATCTGTTTCAAAGTGATTATCCTGAACGACCTTTTCATCAGGGCGTAATTCAGGAGTCTGAGATCTAGAATAGGTTGCAGGCCACCGTCTTTTTTGGGGAAGAGGAAGTAGCGGCTGTTAAAGCCTGACTCGCTCTGGGCTGGAGGAACGATTTCTATGGCTCCTTTTTCCAGCAGATTCATCACCTCTGCGCGGAGGACTTGAGCAGTCTCGCTGCGCACTGTGGTGGCGAGTACACCGTGGAAGCGCGGTGGTCTTCGAGCGAATTGGAGTGTATAACCTCGTCTTACCGTAGTCATTACCCACGTTGACACACCGGGGATGGCCTGCCTGCCAGGCATCGGCTAACGTGGCAAGGGGTTGAAACGGCTGTAGACTGGCTGCCTACAATCAGGACGCTTATGGTAAACAGAAAATATTTTTGCTCTCTTTTTGAAAATTATGTGTTTTATTATGTCTGCTATCACAGCGGTCGGACACCTGGGCGCTGTAGTGGGCCCGTAAGGATCCATGATCACACTTTCCTCTGCGCCCAGCACAAAGCAGGGCGGCGAGAGATACAATAGAGGCTGCTTGAGGGATAGTCCAGTGGTAGCGAGACTCTGGCCCCTCCTCTTTCTGCCTGGCTGTTCAGGAGGCGATCTTGGGCCGGGGTCCTTGACGCTTCGGGAAGGGGTGGCGTCATACCGAGCATGAGCACCCTCTATCTCGCCGACCCTCAGGAGGTCAGGGCTCCAGGGCGGTTGGCGTTGGTTTAGCTGTCGACACAGGTCTGGGGGCGACTGGAAGCAGAGGAAGAGCTGGTGCGTTTAGGGAGGAAGTGTCGCATCGCCTGAGACGACTTCTGAGCCTCCGTGAAGCATTCATCAAAGCCCTCCACAGCTGGTCCAAACAGGCTGCCTGATGAGACCAGAGCGTCGAGGCTGGACATCGAATGCCCGATGACTTGGGCGGTGGCTTTGGTGGTGCATAGAGCCAGGTCTGTCGTGCTCCTCAGGTCCCTGAGGGAGGCTGAATCCAGACTGGCTTCCTCATTGGCGAGCATCTTGGCCTGGAAGACCTGGAGCACAGCCATCGAGTGAAGCGCTGAAGCCGCTTGTCCAGCCACCGAGTAGGCGCATCCAGCGAGTGCAGATGTGGCTCTGCACGGCTTGGACGGGTGGCTCGCCCTCGCCTTCCATCCGATAGCTATGGGCGGGCAGAGATATGTGGCCACAGACTCATCCAGATGAGGCAGGTGCTCGTCTCCTTTATCTTCAGTGCCGTCAACGGATGTGAGAGCAACTGAAGAAGAAGGACGGATGCGAGACGAGTAGGGGGCGCCCCAAGATTTCATGAGCTCGTCGTTTACTTCGGGAAAGAAGGGGGACGAGTGTTGGTGGAGGGCCTGATGGCGCCCCGGAAGAAACCACTCATCCAGCCTGCTGCGAGATGGCTCCTCGGGCGGAGACCATTCGAGCCCGAGCTCGTTTGACAGCTTTTGTCATAACGCGGATGAGCTCTTCATCCGCTCTGAGTCTGGCGTTGCGTGAAGCAGATGACGGCAAGAGGGCGGGGTCAGTCGCAGAGCCCGATAACTCTTCCGCGTCTGAATCCCCCAGAGAATGGCTGTCATCCAGTTCATTGTCACTCACACAAACGAGATCATGTCGCTTGCAGCCGCGGAGGGACGCTGATCGTGCTGGGTGAAGAGGACAGGCGAATGCTCTCTCTGAGGTGATGGCGAGGCACGCGGGCATTGAACCGGCGTGAGCTCGCTTGTCACCGGCTGCTCAAATCCTCTGCCCTGCTTCTTTTTCTTCACAGGTCCCTGGAAGGAAGAAAAGGGGAGGGCACGAGGAACGGAGTCGCTCTCTGAAAAAAAAGCTATTCGAGAGCGTAGAGAGGCAAGACTGAAGCTCTTGCAAAGGGAGAAGTCGGTCCCGCTGAGGGTGGAGTCAGCGTGGGATTTCCCCAAGCATGACACACTCAGCGTGAGCGTCATCCACATGCAGGGGAGACCTGCACGTCTTACAATGATGGCGCGCATTTGCAACAACACCATGAAATTTGCTCTTTTAGTGAGGCTCTTTGGATCGACGCCAGATGGATGCAGGGGATGACCGAGTTTGCAATGAGCTTCCCTCCCTCCAGGACATCTACACCAGGCGGTGCAAGAGGAAAGCCAGGAGGATCATCAAGGACTCCAGCCACCCGTCCCACAGACTGCTCTCTCTGCTGCCCTCAGGGAGACGTCTCCGCAGCATCCGATCCCGCACTAGCCGACTGAGGGATAGCTTTTTCCCTCAGGCTATCAGGCTAATGAACAGAAAAAACTAATACACCCTACAGCACACTCCTACTTTACAATATGCCATGCACTGCACTTTAACACAGTTCCACTGGACTACATGCACACACTGCACTAACACAACCTATCTGCTATCACTGGATACCATACAATACACATCCACGATATTGCATATGTATAATCTGTTGCACCTTTGCACAACTATCTGGTGCACAACTAATCTGTATTGTTGCCCAAATATACTGTATAATGTATAATCTGTTGCACCTTCACATATTACTATGTATAGATGTGTACATAATGTAGAATGTGTACAATGTGTATTGTAACTAAGTATGTCTTATAGTACACTGTGTGTGCTGAGTATATGTATGTGTTTTTTTGCACATTGTCTTCTGTACAGTCTGTAAGTATAGGTACTGTCTATATGTAAATTGTTGTTGTTGTTTTTTTTTGCACTGTCTGGAGCACGCTCTCAAGAATTTCACTCATCAAGGCACTTATGCTGTGGTGATGTGACAATAAAGTGATTTGATTTGAAGTTGGAGGAGCTCCACGTCTCTCTAAAAAGCCTTCAAAAGGGCAAATCTAGATGGTCTCCCCCCTGAATTATATTTAGAAATTTGGGATTTGGTAGGGATACTTATGCTTAATTCATTTAATTTTGCAATTGAACGTGGGGTATTTCATAGAGATCAAAAAACTTCATTGATATCATTACTTCTTAAAAAAGGCAAAGATCCATTAGATTGTTCAGCTACAGACAGATTTCGCTTATCCCATGTGATCTAAAAATCTATGCTAAAGTTTTTGCTTCTCGTATGGAGAAGGTAACTCATAGTTTGATCAAGGAGGACCAAACCGGTTTTATCAAGGGGCGCAATGTGTCTGACAATATGCGTTGACTCCTTCATATTCTTGACTTTGCAGACTCTCATCCAAGCCCTTGTGCGGTTTTCTCACTGGATGCAGAAAAAGCCTTTGACCGGCTAGAGTGGAATTATATGTGGGCAGTTCTGCAGTGTTTCGGCTTCGGTGAACACTTCATTTCTATGATTAAGACATTATACCACTCACCTGCAGCATCAGTCATAACTGGTAATATTGTTTCCCCCCCCTCCCATTCCCTTTACAGCGGGGAACAAGGCAGGGATGTCCACTTTCCCCCTTATTGTTTTGTCTATCTCTTGAACCCTTAGCACAAGCCATCAGGAAATCTGAAAGTTCATAATCATGAATCTTAATAATGAAATACTATGATCATAATCATAGTATTTCATTATACGCTGATGATATTATTCTATATTTAGACCACTTTGATGTTTCAGTATCTAGTATAATTAAGGAATTTGATAATTTTTGATAATTTTTTGTAGCTTATCATGATATAAAATAAATTGGAGCAAATCTGCTTTAATGCCAATTAACAATGTTAAAGTTAATTCTTCTATTCCCTCATTTATCCCTATTAAGGAATCTTTCATCTATTTGGGCATTACCGTACATAAAAACATTCATAAGATTGCCAGAGACAATTTTAATAATATTTTAGTTAAGGTCAAAAATGACATTCAAGGATGGAAGAATCTTAAAGTCTCTCTCCAAGGAAGAATCTCCACTGTTAAGATGAATATGTTACCTCGATTAAATTTTTTCTTCTCTGTGCTACCACTTTCTCCCCCTCCAGGTTACATTAAGGAGATCAACTCTATAATTTCTAAGTTTATCTGGAATGATAAGCGCCTCAGAATTAAACTTACCACATTACAACATACAAATCGCGCAGGAGGATTGGCTGTACCAAACTTTGAATTGTACTATTAGTGGATTTCCAGCTTAAGGCTCTTCATAATTGGGTTGATCCTCAATCTACAGTTTCATGGAGAGTGATTGAAGCAGACAAGGTTAAACCAAATAGACATCAAGATATTTTATTTACTGGCACAGGAAAAAAAGGGGACAATTATAAATTTGGTCCGGTTATGGCTAACTCCATTAAAATCTGGAAAACGGTTGAACGTCGGATAGGAGGACACTTCAAATTTTATAACAGTACACCTTTATGGCACAATTTTAATTTAGTATGCGGAAATCTTCCATTTGTTCAACCTTCTTGGTCTTCTTTAGGTGTAAACACGTGCGGTGATATATATGATAATCAGGGCCTCTGTTCATTTCAAACATTAAGAATCAAATTTTGTCTACCAGCATCCGGATATTTTGTCTTTCTTCAATTGCGTTCTGCTCTCAAAGCGTGTAAGCGTTCCTTGGTCCTCTCCCATTTCCTCCCATCCTATCACGGGATTGGATTGCACCATCTGCTGGTCGGCCATCTGTTTCCTTAATATATAATACAATTATTGATTGCATTACAAAACCTCTTTCAATTAAACCTATTTGGAATAGAATTATCTGGCCTTAATTTATCTCGTCGACTGGGAGAGAGTCTTAAATCAAAAAATTTGGCTCGCTTATTCACTTCAAAGTCATTCATAGAGCATACATAACTCCTTACAAAAGATTCAAAAATGAAACTACAACCAAATTTTAACTGCCATATATGTACTGCATCATCAGGTTGTTTTCTTCATATTTTTGGGAATGTCCTATCGTCACTACTCTATGGACACATGTAAACCGGTTTTATCATCCTTACTACAAATTGATTGGTTTGCTAACCCAAGTTTGTGTCTTCTTAATGATGATTCTGGTTTCTGTATAAGTTCAATGCAAAAGAGAATGTTGTTTGCTGGTTTTAGAGCTGCAAAGAAGACAATAATACAGAACTGGTTTACACTGCACATGTGTGGAAAAACATATTAGATCCATAGCCTCCTGCAAATAGTGACTTATGAATGTACAACAGCACGAATCAATGGGGCCAAGCCTTTGACCATTGATGCTTGGCAGTGTTTTCTTTCTTTTCTTTCTCACAATCCCGTGATTGTATAAAGGAGGGATTTTTTGTGTTCTCCTTGTCCTTCCCTCTCTTCCTCCCTTTTGACTAGACTTTGAGATATTGAGTATGTGTCTGTTGTTTTGTTTTGTTATATTTTGTATGTTATGTTATGTATGAAAATAAAAATTTTTGATTTTGATTGTTCAAAAAAAGGAAGATTAAGGAAAAGAGTTCAACGCCGTGGTATAATGAGCACACTCGCGCCCTAAAGAGAGCAGCACGGAAAATGGAGCACAGCTGGAGGAAAACAAAACTAGAGGGATTTTGTATGGCTTGGTGGGAAAGTACACTATCCTACAGAAAAGCATTAAAAACTGCTAGGTTAGATTATTGTAATGCTTTATTAGGTGGTTGTTCTGCATGCTTAATAAACAAACTACAGATGGTCCAAAATGCAGCAGCTAGAGTTCTTACTAGAACCAGGAAGTATGACCACATTAGTCCGGTTATGTCAACACTGCACTGGCTCCCTATTAAATATCGTATATATTTTAAAATCTTGTTAATTACTTATAAAGCCCTGAATGGCTTAGGTCCTCAGTTTGAGCAAACTTTTATCGCATTATAGTCCTCCACGACCGCCACGATCTCAAAACTCTGGCCATTTGATAGTACCTAGAATATCAAAATCAACTGCTGGCGGCATATCCTTTTTCTATTTAGCGCACAAACTCTGGAACAATCTACCGAACACAGTTCAGGTTCGGGAGGCAGACACATTCTGTCAGTTTAAATCTAGATTAAAGACTCATCTCTTTAATCTCTAATACGCTTCTAATATTCAAATCCAAAGGATTGTTAGGCTGCATTAATTAGGTCAACCGGAACCGAACACTTCCCATAAAACACGATGTACTTTTTACATTGTAAGAAGAATGACATCTAAGCTAATATTAGTATTTTGCTTTCTTATTCCGACGTCACCGTAACCACCCGATCCGGTCCTTATTCAGCCCAGATGATCACTGCTGTCAACAGATCCAGTCCGTATCCAGATCAGATGGTGGATCATCACCTAGAGATGACTTCTACAGCTCTGAATGTCAAGTATTACAAGTATGTTTACACACAAGGAATTTGTCCTGATGACAGGAGCTTCCAGTCCAGACAGCCATCAGGAAAAGACCACTGGAACCCATACACTCTTACTTTGCTGCAGAAGGAATGGAACAAACTACAAATTAAATAATATACTAGGTACAGAAATAGAAATATAGGAAAAATAATGTAATTTTAAAAGTGTACACATTTTTTCCATGTATAAATGTCACTATAATGTGTTTTGGTTCAGTTGCCGTTGTCGCCTCTGGTGACATTGAATAGCTCTAAGTTTAACCTTTCATTTAGAGCCCAAAATTATGACTGTGATTAAAGCACAGATACTGCATTGTAATGTTTCGAATCATTTTAAGATACAATAAACACAGCAGGTACAATCAGTGTCTTTGTCAGACCACCAACAAATAAATAAACAACAACAACAAAACTGAAGGACTCACCTATAAAGCCTTTTTTTAGTTCGACAAAATTATGTTGTTTTACTGTAAAGGATCCAGGCTATCCAATTCCGTGCAATATTTAGTCCATAACACATACAGTTGTTGATAAACATCCACGGGGTTTAGTAGCATAATTTCAAATTAGCCGACGGAGCTATCCATTCTTCTGCGTTTTCTGTAATGTAACTTGTCTCCATATGTAAACAAATCTAAGTTCCATATATCAAAATGGCCACTGAACTCTGCCCTTTTGACTGACACATTATTTGAGCCAATAAGTGCATCTTAGAGAGCTCTACAGAGACGGGGCAACCTCTCTATGACGGACTTTATATCGACCCAATTGCATTAGAGTCTGCAAATGACTGTCGTATCTGATAGCCAATGAGCTTCTGAACAGATGGGTGTGACGCATTAGGGGTCAGCTCGAGCTAGCATGCTCTAAAGTGTGTGTGACAGCTCAGATCGCAGTGACCAGCCCGGTGCGTCATCATGCGCTTCAGTGAGAGTTTACAGGTAAATGATCATTATAGGCTAATTATGGCGAATAAAGAGAACGAGAACATTGTTGAACACTAAGAAGTTGTTAAAACATGTGCGCGTGACAGAGATGACATTTTTTAGAGAGTGATGTTTCATCCATTGAAGCAGATGGGATGTGTGACTCCATGGGATGTGTGGATGGATGTTTTTCATATGATTAAAATCACATAAAGATTGCAGTTTTTCTTCAAAAATAAGCACGATTACAAATGTGATATTGATTTTATACAACAGTTCAATAAAAAATAAGTTAATATTAAAAGACTTACATTTTAGACACCATATTGCCTGTTTTTTCTGCATTTCAAACAAAAATAATTCCAAACAGCTACAGCAAAGTTTTGTGTCTCTGAGCAACATGACGGTGATTCGTTCCTGAATGAATCAATGAACCATTTAAATGATTCGGTTCAGTCGCAATGACTCATTTGTTAACAGTGAAGAGCTGCCACCTGGTGGCAGTTTAATTTCTATTTTAAAGTCTATTTTCATTTTTAAAATAATTTTAAATATCAGTATTCAATTTTTAAAACGTCAAATGATGCATTTGTAACTGGTTAAAGCATTCCATGTCCCTCTGAGCTGCATTAAACAGTGTGTGAATATATCTAAACACCTTCAGATGCAACTTCTGCAGAGATTCATTTTAATGATCATTTGTTTAGTAACAGCCTAAATGTGTATTATCTTAATTGACTGATTACATGTAACAATTTGACTCAAGAGATCTTAGAAAAGAATAGCTTTATTAGAGGTAAAAATGTATTTAACTTAAATGAAAAAAGTTAATTAATCACTGATGTGAACTGAGCACACAGAATATGAAGAATATCAGAAACTGCAGCTGTCCACAGTAGTCAGATATCAGCACAATAACACACTCTGCAAAATATCGTCTAATTATCGTTATCGAAAAAATCCCCCAAAATATCGAGATATCATTTTTTTTTCAATATCGCACACCCCTACACTAGGAACCACACAGACCACAGGGTGAGCACCCCCTGCTGGCCTCACTAACACCTCTTCCAACAGCAACCTAGTTTTCCCAGGAGGTCTCCCATCCAGGTACTGACCAGGCTCAACCCTGCTTAGCTTGAGTGGGCAACCAGTCTTGGGCTGCAGGGTGATATGGCTGCAGTAACATTACCAAAATGTAACAGTAAAACCAACACAGCCTCCATCTCAAAGCATCTTCATCCCAAAGCACTTCACAGTACTCACAATGACTCATAACTCGAAAATTGAGTTCAGGACAGTTGTTAATATTCTGCACAAATACTCCATAACCTGCCTCTTGGAGCAGTGGAATTTTATCAGTAACAGTAATGATCGTAAAAAAAAATAATACTACACATTTATCCTTTTACAACAGATATGATATTGTTGAATATGTGATGTTATAATATCCAAAGTTCGTTAAATTATAGAAACTTGGTGGCATGTCTGATTAGAACACTGGAAGAAACACCAGTCCTTTGCTCTCTTTTATTCCGTTGAAGTGAAGAATCACAAATCTTTAGTAGTTGACATGACAAGCAGTTCACAAATTAATATGGAGCAGGACTACCATGATGGACATGATGCACAGGATAAACAGGATGGTTTTAGGTCACTACAAACAATATAAAAGAGAGAAAACAAACTCATACAAACAACACATCAATATTGTACTCAATCCAAATAAGGATTAAATATCTAAACAAGTTCAAACTATACAATTGGAAATCAAACTTAATTAACGCATCATAAGGAAAGGACATGGTTGGGTGCCCATTCAAGCACCCACACCTCACCAATGCATAAAAGGGACAAAGGAAGGAAGTAAGGTCTATTTATAGACCTGAACCAGGGGAATATGGGTAATGTAGTGCCCCACATGGAGTTCACCCTTAATGTAGTTTACTAGGAATTGTTGGAGATGTAGTGCAAAGAAAAATTAGAAAAGGAAACAAATGAGTCAAATTCACAACAGATATATTAAAGTAAAAGTTCAGCAACAAATAAAATGTGTTCATCTGCTCATGTTAAAGTCACTTGAAAGCTGTAAGATTATATTTTCCCACGGAACACACACATACATAAAGCTCCAAGCAGCTCTGGTCTATCAACGATGGTGGATGATAACTTCAGCTGTCAAGCCCTAAAAATGACAAAATAGCACAAACGTCGGTGACATCTCAAGGTTCAAGGTTCAAGGTTCTTTATTATTTGTCACATACACAATCATACAAGTATAATCAGTAGTGAAATGCAAGTAGAATTGAAGAAAAATACAGCATTTACATGAGGAAAGTGAGGAGAAAAAATAACTCCCAGACTATGCTCCTTGGGAGTACAGTGTGAGAACAGGAAAACACCTCAGCAACACAAAAGCACATACATGACATAGCCACAGGGGAAGTGAATCCGGCCCAGCAAGCAGCCATCTGATCCCGCAGCCACTGATCCGGCGCTGGTCAGACCCGCTTGACCAGGCCAGCGGATCGAAGCGAACAGAGGCGAATGGTCGGGGGGGGGCAATGTCTGTAATGTCTGTAATGTCTGTAGGGTGGGGGAGGAACTCAAGAGCGTCTAACTGCATTGCAATCCCGGGGTAGATTCCAGCAACAGCCTTGCCAAGGCCACTGTAGGGGAGCCAGAAAAAGATAAGATTGTTTTGTCTTTGGGGCGAGTAAACATTCCAATTTTTGCAGGCTACTCTCTGTCCGTTTTTGTCCATTTTGGTCTCATTTTAATCAATTTCCCTTTGTAAAGCCGTGAACTTCTCCTTGGTAGAATCCATATTGCGATTATAGTCTCAGTGCTCAATGCTGACCGCTCTTCCCACAGCTTCAATCATACGGGCAGCCTTGTGGGGCTTTGGACAGCTGTTCCCGTTTTCTGAATTCTTCGATAACCCAGGGCAAAGCCTAATCCAATCAGCAAAATACCTGTTATCATGGTTCCGAATAGGTAGATATCAATGTCCTCCACGGAAAGAGCCGCCAGACACACGATTCGCCACCTCTCCCACGCGTCCATCGTATAGCCGGCTGCGAACGTTCCGTCAGGGCAGTCAGGTTCCCCGAAACCCAAGTTTCGATAGTGTCAATTGCATTAAGAGACCAGTTAATCCATAATATTTTAGTTTGGAGAGCAGTGCAGAGAGAGTCTCTCACAAGACAAGGGAGCAAAGCAGGGAAGATAAGGGTGAGGACGGGGAGAGAAAGCGACCACCTCCATTGAGAGCCAAAGAGAAAGAGGTCACATCTGACTTATGTGTTATTTTACAAGTCTTCTCAAGCCATATGAAAGTAATTTTTTACTGAAAATATTAGAGATTGACAGTTTCTGGTCACACTACACTTTCATTGCATGGAAAGAGCAGCTTGGACAGAAAAACGGCTTGTTTTCTACTGAACTGGAAAAACACCTATTTTTTAGGTGTAAATCTTTAAATTTCATAATCCATTCTACACCCAGTTTGGAATATGGGCATACATTTAAATGATTTCTGAGGAAATCTAAATACTCCACACAAACCAGCAAAGCCCGGCTTTAGCTCATTTGTTTGAGGTAAACAAGCAAAATTGATTTCCTGTACTACTGGTTCGGCTCTTGCGGACACTAGCAGATGAATAGTCTGGATAGATTCCAACACATTTTAAGTAAAGAGAGCGGTCAGGCTTGGAGGATATGCCTTGTGTAGTGCAGTGTGAATCTGGGGCGGAATCCATTGATCCAAACACATGAACTATGCTGGCGTGAGGTGTTGCATTAATCAAACAGGAAACCTTAGCAGGGAAAGAGAAGGAAAGCCATTCCCTCCCTTATTTAAAATGTTTTAGGTGGGTTTTGTTTCAGCAGGGTGGGCCTAATCCTGTTTCCATGGTTACTGACGGCCGGGCTCTTGATTTGTATGTAAGAGCGTGTGTGCCTTGAGCTTGCAGCTGTACCGTTTCACAGTTTTCTACTAAATCCACTTTTATAATCTGGCCACACAATATGCTAACGTTTTACCCACTGCTGATGTGATGCAATACGCTCCATTTGTCAAGGTACAGGGTAAAATATGTGTGAATTCACCTGTGTGTCCTACAGTACTCAACAGTGCGACAAAATTAAGTGGGCCCAGAACATATAACATGCATAGAATCCGTAATGCATATAATGTGTTGTGCATGATGGAAAGCAGGAGCATAATTTTACTAGAATGTTATTTAATGTATTGTGCGAGTTGCATGTAGTAAATGTGTAGAATGTGCTGTGCATGATTTATGTTGCAATTTTGGAATTGTATGTATTATGCATGCATTAAATGTGTAGGCTACTTGATGGAAAGCATATTTATAATGTTGGAATAGCTGTGTTCATGAATTATGTGTGCAACATGTATAAAATGTATTGAAAACATTATTAATTTAGATTTTGCTACTATTATTGTTGTTAGTATGTATAACTAGTTGTGAATTAAAGTCAACAATGTAGCCTACTAATTTTACAGTTTTATGTTTTTTTGTACAACAAGTGCCGCATGTATTATGTAATAAATTAAACGTTTTCTTTTTCTGTCTTAATGTCAGTGATGTTAACACTGTAGACAGTGAAACAAATTGGTGCAGGATTTGAATTCAATTAACACATTTAATTAACAATTTTTTTTAAATGTGACATTTTGAAGTAAAAACACTGTGAGAGTATTTGCTTGTAAAACAAACTCCAATCATGATCTTTTGGAAAAAAGTGCACATCAAGTATATTTTTGTCTGTAAGTGTATTATGATCATAATTTCCATTTGGTATGTGCTGTACATATGCAGGATGTTGGATGTAAATCTCTGCTGTGGTCTGGACTGACTTATTTTTGGCAATGCCACTGTACCCTACTGATAGCC
Source organism: Gymnocypris eckloni scoliostomus (assembly GCA_027564155.1). Taxonomy (NCBI): domain Eukaryota; kingdom Metazoa; phylum Chordata; class Actinopteri; order Cypriniformes; family Cyprinidae; genus Gymnocypris; species Gymnocypris eckloni. Next base: position 49,147,857 of record CM050414.1, on the reverse strand, counting down.
AGCTGTCACACTGTGAATGAGAAAGGATGAGTGGCGACAAAGACACACACCCATGGCTCTCTTCTGTAACCCAACCTCACTGAGTTACGTTTTTTGGGCTCTCGTCTGTCCTTTTCTCCTTTCAATCCTTTTCTCTGATGACACAAGCAACACGGCTGCTTACAACAGCCTGGCAAAGACAGACAGAGAGGGAGGAGCATATGCGTGATCAAGGCGAGAACAACGGCGAGAGATCAAAGAAATATCACAACATGAGAAAAAAAAATTCTGAGATGGAGAGAGGATGATAACTATAAAAGGAAATAAATTATATTCACCAAGAGAAGCCCTCTTAAAAATAAATCTTATACAATCAGCATTTAAACAGCTCGTATACATAATAAGAGATGACTATTCACAAATAATTGCATTTTTGTCCTTTATTCTAAATGTGGTCTTCATGTCTGTTTGTCTTAGAAACTAGGCCATTTTGCTCTTTAATGAACAGAATGGAGCAACATCTTCTTTTAGGAATGCAGTGATATAGAAATATTAGTTGATAGCTGATTTGTCATTTGTAACTACTAGTATTGCTCAGTTGTAAAGAACAAAATTAACTGAACATAACTCAACCACATCATTTGTAATACAGAATTGAATGACCTCACAAATCATGCCACTTGTTGAAGATAAATGAGCTGTTGTGTACTTTAAGTGTTCAGACTTAAAATAATCTGCAGACAAAAAAAGAAAAAACATTTTGAAGGAGGGACCCAAGCATATTGTCTTGTGTCAGTTAGCAACTACCAACCACTGAGAACAGTTGTTCTGCCTAGCAAGACAAGATAAAAAATCCCATCAGAACACCATACAAACCCAAATAACAGCTTTATATTAAGGACCAATTCCAATTCTCATGCATATTACTAGCATATTGGCTGTTTAGTAGTACTTACAAAAGCACACATTAATGCCTTATTCTACATGACCATATTTTTCTGCTACTGATCGACTTCCAATACACTGCAAAGATAATTTTCTTACTTAGTATTTTGGTCTTATTTTGGATTTTGTTATTGTCTTTTCCAGTACAAATATCTAAATATTATTAAATCAAGATCAAATTACTTGAGAAGCAAACTGACTTAAGCTATTGAATTCAGTGTAATATAAAAACGTAATTGAATTTATGCTTAAAACCATCAAACAAACAAACAAAAATCTCTATATTATTCTTACTCCATGGATATCTTTTTTTCCTTGTTTTAAGCATAAACCACTTAATTCTGATACATTTAATAAAGAAAACAAGACTTAAATAACAGAAGTCATTTTGCTTCTTGTGTAAATGTATCTTGATTTAAGAATGTTTAGACATTTGTACTGGAAAAGACAAAAACAAATTATAGATAACAAAAATACTAAGTAAGAAAATCACTGATTGTCTAACCCAGTGGTTCCCAAACTGGGGTGCGCAGACTGACCACCAGGAGAATGTTTGTAATGGCGGAAAATGTTTACCTTTATTATTTTTTATGTATTTACCTTGGGTAAACTTCACATGTCATATTTTTACTGAGAGAAAAAAAAAAATCACATTACAAGTTGTCATTTGAAACCTATAAATGATTCATGATTTCATTTCGCGGTTACACGTCTGCGTCACAATAGCCCCGCCCATTCACATTAGGTGCTAAGTGATAGTACGTTCATAATTTGTTTGCTTACTATATTAATCAAAATGGTTAAAAACTGGTTAAAACCTGGTTAAAAACTGGCACTTTAAAGAAATCAAAGGACAGTAGGGATGAGCCATGTACATCGGCCTCTTCTATGGAGATGTGCACCGGCCTTGAATATATGGAGAAACCCGATCGAACGGACTCGGAGGAGAACGAACAAGGTGAAGAGGCGGGAACAGAGAAATCCAGCAGAGACGTGCTGATGAAGAGATTTAGGCCTACGCTAGAGAGTGAGAACATGTCAAGTAAGAAACGCAAATATAGCGACAGTTACATTGGTTTCGGGTTTACATGGATTGGAGATGCTGAAAATCCAAATCCGCAATGTGTAGTCTGTGGTGAAGTTTTAGCTAATAGCAGTCTCAAACCCTCATATATGGTCCGGCACTTACAAACAAGACACAGCCACTTACAAAACATGCCTGCAAGTTTTTTCCAAGGAAAATTGGACGAACTGCAAAAGAAGAAAAAAATTATCCACTCCCATTCAGGCTTAGGAGCTTCCAAAAATGCACAGAGAGCTTCATATCTGGCGAGTTACCGCACAGCTAAAAGAGGTATGCCCCACACAATTGGAGAAAATCTGTGCTTACCTGTTGCCAAAGATATTGTAAACTGTATGCTTGGAGAGAAAGCTGCAAATATGCTGGACAAAATCCCTCTCGCCAACAATACTGTGGCTCGTCGCATTGATTCAATATCTGCCGACATCCTCAGCCAGCTCATAAGCAGAATAAAAAACAGCGAATTCTTCTCACTGCAAGTCGATGAGTCTACTGACGTAGCAAATCTATCTAATCTTCTGGTGTATGTTCGTTATTTATTTGAGAAAACAGTGCATGAAGATTTTTTGTTTTGCCGTGTCCTTACCACTCGTTCAACAGGGGAAGATATTTTTAATTTGATGGATAGCTTTTTCAGTGCAAACGAAATTGACTGGGCGCGCTGCGTTGACAGGGAGGCACAAAGGAGCAGTAGCTTTCATCCGAAAAGTTGCACCATCGGTTTCCTGGATACACTGCAGCATCCACCGAGAAGCTCTAGCAACAAAAAACATGCCAGATGAACTTTTGTCTGTACTTAATGACGTTGTGAAAATCGTCAACTTCATAAAAGCTCGTCCATTAAATTCACGTATTTTCCGCACAATATGCAACGAAATGGGCAGCGAGCACGAAACACTTCTGCTGCACACCGAAGTGCGCTGGTTATCGCGTGGAAAGGTCTTGTCAAGGATGTTTGAGCTCAGATGTGAAGTGCAGGAATTTTTTGTTCATAACCCATTTCCATTGTCTTCATTCTTGCAAGATGACATCTGGCTTCAAAAGCTGGCATATCTGGCAGACACATTTTCTACTCTTAATGAACTTAATTTAAGTCTGCAAGGCCTTAGTACTACCGTTTTTAACACCCAGGACAAAGTTGAAGCACTTATTAAAAAGCTTGTCTTCTGGGCTAACTGGATAAATACAAACTCCACCGAGTGCTTTCCTCTGCTGTCTGAATTTTTGCAATCACGGGAAGCTGCACTAAGTAATTACGTCAAAGGCCTCATAATTGAACATCTCAACCAGCTCAGCCAAAATCTGCAGACTTACTTCCCCATTATGGACAAGTCTCAGACATGGATTCGGAATCCCTTTGATGTCACTCCTCCAATCCCACATCTCTCATTTCAAGAGCAAGAACAATTACTGGAGTTATCATCTGATGGGAGACACCACATACTTTTTAAAAATAAGTCACTCGTGAGTTTCTGGGCTTCAGCAATAGTGAAGTATCCAGGATTGTCAAAGCAGGCACTGAAAGTGTTGATGCCCTTTGCAACCACATACTTATGTGAGGCAGGCTTTTCTGCACTGACATTGTTGAAAACCAAACATCGACAAAGACTAGATGCTGAGAATGATTTGAGAGTAAAACTGTCGTCTATTGCACCAAATTTTGATGATCTGTGTGCAAAAATGCAGGCCCATCCATCTCACTAAAAAGGTAGGAAGCAATATTTTTTATTTATAATTGAAATTGTGATATTTTCTAAAATATAGAAAATGTGCGTTTATTTATTGTAGTTAAAAAAATTGATGTTAATCGGAGAAAGATGGTGGGGGTGCTTGACAGGTGTCAAACACTAGAAAGGGGTGCACACAGCAAAAAGTTTGGGAACCACTGGTCTAACCCATTGTTTTGGCCTAATCAAGCAGATGATTACAAGTACTACATATACCTGTTTTCTGTGCACATAGAATTGTATATATTTTCTAATTACTTTACAAAGAAAACAATGATAACAATAAAGGAGCAATGTACTGAACCATATGCAGGAAATACAGCAATGACCTTTTAACCAGCACATATTCTTGAACCATACGTTCACAATGGGGCCTTCAAATGTCTGAAATAATTTTGCAGTGAAGGGAAATACCGAGACCCTCAGTGCCCATCAGAGAGGCCATAAATGATGCACACACACACACTCACACATCCACTCTGACAGTCAGGAAGACTGAGAGAGAACATGTTTACAGCCAGTGGTCCCCTGGATCTGGGAAGGCTGAAAACATGATCCATTCCCCTGAGATAATCATGAGGAGAAGCACTTGTGCTCTTCACAATGAAAAGCAAAAGCAAGAAACATCTGAATTGTGAACAAATTGCTCCAAATGTCAAAAACTCTTATTCAGATAAGGTGAGATCGTTTAAATTATTGATATCACCATGACTATAAAGTAGGCTGTTCTAATGTTCATGCTGGAAAAAGCATGCAATGTTTATGACTGAAATTTGTCTGAGCAAAGTTGCAGTTTTTTCTGGGCCTCGATATCCACCTAGACTTACTGACCCCTGATTTGAATATGAACAAAAATGATCTAAGCATTGACCAATACTAGAGGTCGACCGATGTTAAATTTTACCGATACCGATAGCTAGGTTTGACCATACTTGCAGATAACCGATTAATTAACCGATAGTTTTTAAAATGGATACTGGATAAAAAATACAAAATAAAGACATAACACCCCATGTAAAATAGTACTGAACTTTATTACAAAAAAACTAATAAAAAAAAAAACAGAACTGAATCATGAAAATGTGCTCTATTAAATAAATATGATTATATTACGAAATATTGAGGTAAATTAAAGACATGCATTCAAATTGAAACAAAAAGTAACATCCAAAATGAATAAAAAAGGCACTCCAAATAACAACTAATTTTAACTTGTGAAACAGGAGAAATGTAACTAGTCCTGTTAAAGAACTGCAAGAGATTCAAGTGTAACATGGTCCATTTCTAGTTCTAGTTCTATTTTAATATTCAAAGTTAAGAAGCCTCAAATTATAATGGCGAAAGCAGAGCTGGTGTGCATGGTGTCCAGTGAGTCGGCTCCTCCTGGCTTCATAAAGCATGCCCACTTCACTAAAACACCCTTTCACTAGGCACAGTGGATGGTGGGGGGCACAGGAATTTCTTTGCTAGATGTGCAAGTGTTTTAAATCTTGTTTCATTTTTCTGCCACCAATGCAGAGGCATGTCACTTCTTTCAATGACAGGCTCTGACAAATATCACCCAAGCTCAATCTCAAAGCTGTACATCCCATGAGCCACAGCTGTGGCACCAAGGACCCTGGCATACAGAGTGTTCACTAAAGTGGGCTGATGGATTTTCAGCTTCTTTGTCTCTGGATCCAAACCCTCATCCTGCTCGGGTCCTTCTAGTAGAGGGCATGGACTATCTTCTCTGAACATGGTAAGCTCTTCAGCTTCCTCTTTTAGCTATTTTTTTTCCTTTCTCAATTGTTTCTTCAGACGCAAAGGCATAGGCCTTGAATCTGGGATCAAGGAGTGTTGATATGACAATAATTTTTGTCTCCTTGCCTCTATGTAAATGTAAATGTTAATTAAGTATTATTCATATTAATAATTATTATTACTAATATGAATTTATCCCACAGAGGACACTGTTCTAATGAGGGGAATAAACTGAACTATTATTGTAATCAACTGTCATCCATTTATTCATTTTAATAATATTTATTCATCTGATTTTACATATGACCTGAGAAAATCGTGTCTATTATTTTGGTTTGTGAGCTCGAGATCGAGTTGCCCATATAAACATTTAGGGGGACAGAAACTAGTTGTCTACGCTGGCCAGCGACTTTCATTAATAAAATAGCTTTAAATAATGGATTGCTACATTATAAAGAGGGGGTACAATTACTGTTTAAATAACTAAACTCAAATATTCATTGTTTGTAGTGACGCGCATATGCAGGTGGGCTAATTCACACACGCAACGGTCACCTCTCTCTCTCTCTCTCTCTCTCTTTCCCTCTCTCTCTCTCTCACAAACTCTCTCCGCCCTATTTCATCTCTGTCTGAAGCGGGCAGAATGCTAGAGATAACGAACTTCGTGTCAGGTGGTCCTTGCCTTCACGTCGTGCATTAAAATCGTGTATTTCACAACGAGAGAAGGTTGGCTAACCATGCATTATTCCTTATGTATACTAGTTAACTGCAATTTTTACGGCAATATTTAAATGACGCCCTGGTCATTCTTGGCGCACCCAAAGTGGCCCCACACTATCAACTTCAGTCATTCTCTGGTGGAAAAAAAAGATCGCTTTTTGGTTCCTCTGTCACAGTTAATCTAGTGTGTTTAGTAGCCTCTGTGTCTCTGATAAGCACGCCATTTTAAGCTGGTGCACCGCTAGTGTAACTTTGTTTCCATTTCGCGCAAATTGCAAAAGTTCCGTTCCGTGCAACAGAAACACTCGGTTTAGCGGAGCTTTTACGATTAATTAACCATGACGTTTTAAAGCGCGGTTAATAGTAAAACTGGTTAATCGCTGCATACCTAATATTCACAGACTTTAAATTTGCAACTTCGTTGGCTAACGAATGCGACCAGATGGGGTTAATGACGTTAAACATTTGGGTCGGACTTGCGTGTATTTTTGCCACATTAATTTAACCACTTGAGATACTGCTAATGTTAGCATCCTCTCAGCCTTTTCGGGAAACATACCGCTGTTCTTTCTCCAATGCAGCATCTAATCAACAAATTAATTACTTTATATTGACATAAAAATTTACTGGAGTGTACTGTATACATACCTTGTGTTTTAAACGTGCATCTGAAATGTCAGCAGCACTGCGCTCTCTCCATGCAACGTGTGATCTCCGTGCATTGCGCAGTATCACGTGTCAAAATAAATGCACGTGTTTTCAGTGATTTTCGCCTCTAAAGGCCGTTCTCGCCATAGATATGTTGGCTCTCGTGCTGTATAATGATAACGGACCATTCACAGCCATACCGGCAGCGGATGTAATCTGGAAAAACTATCGGAGTGGATTTTTGCAGATAAACGATAGTTCCGGAAATCAACTATCGGTGCCGATTAATCGGCAAAACCGATACATCGGTCGACCTCTAACCAATACCCTGAAGCTTTGCATCTAGTCTTCAGAGAAGAATTCAACTGCAGGACAGCTGAATAAATCAACCATGCATTCAATCTACATTGTTAAGTAGAAGCAAGCAGTAGCATTTGCTTGGTATCTCAAGTTCTGCAAGCAGAGTAAAGGTCTTTCTAGCAAAGTAAAGTTATAAAGTTAGTGCGATACTCCAAATTTGATCAAGGTATATGCAGGAATCCTGAAGTTAATTTTAATACCTTTTTAAGACTTTTTAAAGACCTTCTCAAAATATTTTAAGACCTCATCGCCACTTCAAGTTCTAATCGGCAACAAACCTTTAACTTTATAAACAGTTGTAGTTTGCAAATAAATCTACAGTGGTGTAGCATGTGGAGCAAAAAAAAACTGGTGATGGACAGCTGCAGCTGCTCTCTGCGGTGAACAACAGCCTTGTGGCTAGCACCGTGCATGTGGGACTTGACAGCGTTGATGCCCATCAAGGCTACGCTAATCTTCTTTTTACAATATGTGCAGTAGGCCTATAGTTGTTTTCAGCGACAGGCTTCATCCATTATTTAAACTAGTGATGAGTCGTTCTTGAACGATTCGTTCATTTTGAACGAATCTTTAATGTGACTCCGGAAGAACGAGTCGTCTCGGGGAGTGATTCGTTCAGTTGCGCATGCGCAACATCTTATAGGTTCTGCTCTGAATTAGTTCACCTGTTTCGAGTCTTTGGGTTTTTCGAGTCATTCGTTCATCACGTGACAGCCCCGTATGCTTAACCAATGCAGTATGAGCCGGAAAGAGAATTGATTAATTCATCTCTTGAGTCTTCGGGTTTGAGTCTGTCGTTCATCACATGACAGCCCCGTAAGCTTAACCAATGCAGATAAGATGTGAGGTGAGCTAATCATAGAATAAAGACCCAGGTAAACAATGAATTCGTTTTTTTCATTTTCAACATTTGCATAAGTAGTAGATGTGTTAGGGAAGTAGCACGTAACATTTGAATTGTATTCGCATCAAGTTCAAGATACTGATGCTTGCATATAGAAAAGCCACAGGCTCAGTACCCGCCTACTTCCACTCCCTTATGACAATCTACATCCCAGAAGTCTGAGATCTGCAAGTGAGCGAAGCCCCGTGGTGCCATCACAGAGAGGCACAAAATCACTCTCCAGAATGTTTTCATTCACCGTTCCTGGCTGGTGGAATGAACTTCCCACCCTCATCTGAAATCCTGAATCCCAGACAATTTTCAAACGACACCTGAAATCTCTTCCGTCATCACTTGACTTCATCTTAAAAAAAAAAAACTTTCGCTCCCTTTCCTTAACTTTGCTCTCTTTTCCCTAAACTCTCACCATCTGGCTAGAATTTGCTCTGGACAATGCATAGAAATTTGTATTACAAGCACTTCCTTTGTCTGTTCGCCTCTTTATAATGTATTTCTTATTGTATTCCTCAATTGTAAGCCGCTAAAGCGACAGCTAAATGAATAAATGTAATGTATTGTGCTAAAATGAACGAAATGACTAAAAAAAAAGATTCGCTAATTTTGCTGAACGAGACTCAAAGGTCTGAGTCAGTAAAATTATCCAAACTTCTCATCACTAGTTTAAACTCATCCTTCTCCAACCAGGAGTCCGCAAACTTACATTTCCCCATTTCGGCATCTGTTTCGCGACATGTGGAGGGCGTCACATCACCTAACAAATTACGTGACATCACCCATACGTGCCCCGAAACGATCTCGCAGACCGAGCACGCCATTGTTTTTAATAGTGATAGGGAGGAAAATAAATATATTCATGCATATTTTTTGGACTCAAGCTCTTTGGACAAAGCTTTAACAAAATGTAATACCTCATAAAATCGTGATTATGCATTTTTAATACCTTTTAAGGGCTTTCATTTTCCCAAAGTAGCTTTATCAACTTTGAATACTTTTTAAGACTCCGCGGACACCCTGTTGTTCAAACAACAGATGGTCTAAGTGAAATGTATAGGGTTGTTGTTGTTGTTGTTGTTGTTGTTGTTGTTTTGTTTGTTTTTGGGGTTATATGGCCCACAAAGGCACCTGGACATATGACATCACCTATGAGAGATTCTCAGTCATTATTTACTGAATAGGTCTCAGTTACTATTTGCACATGGCAAACAAGACATTTGGTGTCCACTGATGCCAACTCTGGCATAATATTTTACACACTAAAATTGAATATGTAAAAGCGAGAATGAGGTTTGAAAGTTGCATCAGAAAACTATGCTTTTTATGAATAATGAATTACGTTTCACAAAGATTTTTTATTTTATTTTATTCCAAAACAGTGGAACGTAAATTGAGGTGTTTTGAAGAATGTCCAGAAAAGGTGAATGTGAACACAGACTTTCATAATCAAAAAGGGTGAAAATGCACCATATACAGTGCCCTCCACTAATATTGGCACCCTTGATAAATATGAGCAAAGGCGGCTGTGAAAATAAATCTGCATTGTTTATCCTTTTGATCTTTCACTCAATAAATTCACAAAATTCCAACCTATCATTGAAGTAAAACAATTAAAAGTGGGGAGAAAATCTCATGATGAAATAAAAAATTTTCTCCAATGAATGTTGGCCACAATTATTGGCACCCCTAGAAATTCTTATGAGTAAAATATCTCTGAAGTATATTCCCATTCATATTTACATTTTTTAGCACACCAGGGTGACTAGGAGCATGAAATTGTCCAGCCATGACTTTCTGTTCCACAGGATTATAAAAATGAGGAACACAAAGGTCAAATTCCCTTTATCATCCATCACAATGTGAAAAAAATAAAAATATATTTCTGATGTTAAGAACAAGATTGTTGAGCATCACAAAATATAAAGTGGCAGTAAGAAAAGAGTTAAAACATTGAAAATCTCCATTCCCACCATCAGAGTTATAATTAAGAGGTTCCAATCAACTAAAAATGTTAAAAATCTGCCTGAAAGAGGACGTGTGTCTATATCGTCCTAATGAATGCTGAGGAGGAGAGTTTGAGTAGCCAAAGACTCTCCAACGATCACAGCTGGATAATTGCAGAGATTAGTTGAGTCTTGGGGTCAGAAACCTAAAAAAAAAATAATCAAACATACCCTAAATCACCACATGTTGTTCGGAAAGGGTTTCAAGAAAAATTATCCTCACTCATCCAAAAACAAACTCCAGCAAATTCAGTTGTCAGACACAACTGGAACTTCAAATGGCACTGGCTTCTATTGTCAGATGAAACTGAAAAAATAGCTTTTTGGCAGCAACCCCACCAGATGAGTTTAGTACAAACAGGGATAAAAAGTACCCCATGTCCACGGTTAAATATACTGCTGGATCTTTAATGTTGTGGGCCTGTTTTTTCTGCTGGAGGTCCTGGACATCTTGTTTAGACACATGGCATCATGGATTCTATCAAATACCAACAGATAAAAAATCAAAATCTGACTGCCTCTGTTAGGAATCTTATAATGGGCCATGTTTTGATCTTCCAGCAGGACAACAATCCAAAACAAACATCAAAATAAACACAAAAATGGGTCACTGAGCACAAAATGAATCTTTTACCATTGCTGTCTCTGTCCTCTGACCTGAACCCTACAGAAAATGAGTGAGGTGAACTGAAGAGAAGAAGCACCGTCATGGAGCTGTGAATCTGAAGGATCTGGAGAGATTCTGTATGAAGAAACTGGTCTCTGATCTCTTGTCAGGTGTTCTCCAAACTCTTCAGGCATTATAGGAGAAAACTCAGAGCTGTTACCCTGGGAAAAGGACGTTGCAATAATTGGGTGCCAATAATTGTGGCCAACATGAAATAGTGAAAGCATTTATTTCATCATGAGATTTTCTCCCCACTTTCAATTGTTTTACTTCAATGATAGGTTGGAATTTTGTGATTTCTTTGAATGAAAGATAAAAAGGATAAACAATGCAGATTTATTTTCACAGCCGCCTTTGGTCATATTTACCAAGGGTGCCAATATTAGTGGAGGGCACTGTAAGTGCATTTTCCATACAATTCCTATGACATACACCATACAATTCCTATGACATGTGCACATAAAGCTACATTATATGGCTTCGGGATATCGAGCACAAGTCATAATTATGAACTACTTTTATGGTGCATTTTATTCCATTTTGGAGAATGAAAGCCCATGTTCACATTCAGTGTTTTTGAATATTCTTTATTAAGCACCTCCATTTTTTGTTTCATGGACTATTTTGGAATAATTTGAGGGTGAATAAATGAAGACAGAATTAACATTTATGGGTGAGCTGCTCCTTTAAAAGCTAACTTGCTGATTTCAAGATGTAGCCCGAGATGTCAAGATGCAATGATTGTGTTTTAACCGTGAACTGTCTTGTTAGTGCCCTGTGGGAGAGCCAGAGTGTTACGCATGCAGGCAGAATCCTCATTTATACAACCACCACTCCAAATTTCTAAAGCTCACTGCCAGGGGATTATTCGCTCAACAACACAACATAAAAGCCGTTTTAACCCGACTGTGCCTTAAGAGGATATTGAATCAAAGGCACGTCTTATGTGGCCATCAGACAGCAGGTTGTGTTTTTGTTCCATTGATAACACATGTATGTCAAACAGATGTCTAATTGATGTTTGCCTTCATCTGGAAACTGTAATATTTAGAGCTATATTGCTAATGTGAAGTATGTCTCAAAAACATTCCCTAACTGACATTAAAATTATGTTTAAGAATATGAATGTGTTTTATGCTGTTATCAGATGCTTGAACACAATGATTAGATGCTTTGCAAATGATACAATGTTTAGCAGACATATATCCAATACCTTTTTTATCATTGCCAGTAGACAGCCCTATTTGGTTCAGCCAACCTAAATTTTCAGTGCATTCATTGTGCCACTTCAGTGATTTAAAAAAGTGTTGAAAGTGATTTTAGTTGTTTTACTAACCTTCAAAATGTGGCTAACCTCAACAACTGGTTCTCTTCCTGAAACCCCGCCCTCTAATGTAATGTCAACCTACCCGATGTCAGTAATCTGTAAATTTAAAATGACTAACAGGCGAAGAGCGTATCTGATTGGAAAAAAAAGACTGGCAAAAAAGGACAGGCCAGTCCCCTGACTCCTTTGTTTTGCCGATCATAGGATTGTCACAGATACAGGTAATATATCAAGAAACCTATTTCATTGATAGGGTAAGGTTAGCGCTCATAAGGAGCATCTTCAAGAGTAGCCTATATCCATAGGATTCTCAATTAAATCTACATGTTTTGTCTTTAGACACAGTTTGCTGCACCATTCACAATTTAATGCAATTCTGCTACTGCTACCTGCCGCCGTGACCGCACTAACTCCAGCCCTTCATGATGCAAAATGTACTGCATTAATAATAAAAAATAAATATATATATATGTGTGTGTGTGTGTGTGTGTGTGTGTGTGTGTGTGTGTGTGTGAAGGAAGCCTATAGCCTACACGCCTAACCAGTAACTAGCCCGTTAAACAGGTTACACGCCATTACGAATGGCAGTAATTCGTGCCAAAGCCAGATATCGCACAAGCGTTTTTATCGTGAGGTAGGCTAATGAACACCAACACAGGCGCGCATGAATTCTTATTTAACTTTTTTTTTTGCGTTTAAACGATTAAAACACCTATGTAAATCCCCTTAACGAGTGCAATAGAAAAGGATAGAACGCATTTCGGAACGCGGGTTTAAATTAAACTGTTATTAACTTAAAGACAGGCGCTTTGAAATAGGAATGCTACGCGACGCCACTGCTGAAAACACGCATGTGTACACAGAGCATCAATTAAAAGATTGCGCAGAAACACATAACACGTGTGAACAGCTCTTGTTGTGCTTGTCGAGGTGGGTTGGTCGTAGGTCATATTTATGCAGAAACCCAGAAATGGTAAAAGTCTCAGTAGTTGTTTTGTATGCTGTGACAGTTGTGCTTATTTTTGACTGCGCTAAATGCGTCTGTTGTTATCCTATTCCAGTGGATTCACATTCATCTACACAGCTGCGCGATTTTGTGCGATGGAAATGAAAGCCTGAAAACTGACACAGCACATGAAATAGCAAAATGGGATATTATGGAAACTTACCTTTTCGTCAGAGATCCCTTCCTTAGCCTGTCTCTCCATCCATCTCTCCTTTACCGAATAAAACGCCTTTTTTGTTATTTCCTCAGAACCGCGAAGTTCCACGCTAACGTTATTCGATGTAGCCGATAAGTCATCATTAAAATAATTTACCCCCCTCTCTCTTCCTTTCAGCGACCATCCGATATCGACTAACGTTATCGTTTTTTCCTTTGTAATAAAATCCACCCCGTGCTAACTTACGTAGCAATAAAACACTACACTAAATTAATCATACGTGCCTACATAACGCTGCGATAATAAACCACTTCACAGAACGTCATCGCCCTTTAATGCATATTTGCCGAGTCCTCTGTCCTCTTCTCTGAGCATCACTTTCCCTTGTTAGTCCGAATGCATAATTCACGCTCGGTTCACAGCGTAGTGGTGACCGATTCGCAAACGAATCGTTATTTTGAGTCGGTCCCCTGATTCTTTTGAACTGATGTAGCCTACTGTATTGTGGGTGACAAGTTGAAGCCATAACAATTTTTTTCCCCTTTTGTGGCAGTAACAGGATTACAAGGCAAAAAAAAACACTAAATGCAAAATGTTGCCTAAATTATGAATCAAATAGCAGTATTTGAGTAAAATATTTCTCACTACAAAAAAAATATTGCTAAACTCCGCTGTTGGATTTCTGGAAACACTTTGAAATGGTGACTCGAAGGAATCGAATCATTGAAATGAACTGTCTGAACGAACCGACTGACTGAAATGAATCGGAGTTCCCATCGTTAGAGAGCTTGCTGTATTGTCTCATTCGTGTCAGCTGGATTCGCCTGCCATTTCTCAGCGATGTCAAGCGCAGGATGTTTCAGCTTCCGTTCATCAGCCCAGACAGAGCAGGAGAGTGGAATAATAGCTTTATGAGCATAGGAAGCGCGGATATCACGTAGTGACGGACGTGGAGCAGCGGAGGGGAGCCAGGCGTCCTCAGAGAGGGCTTTCTTTGTTTCTTTAATCTTAGAGATATTATCCCAGAAGAAATCTCGCAAAAAGGTCTAGCAGCGCAATTCTGCAGCAGACAATAATTTACCACTGTACTGTGTTTTAAATGTAAATGAGTAATTTGCCTTTGTAATTTTCATTAATTAATTTAATTTGAATGATTTTTTTTTTTACAGTGGCGCAGTGAAGTAGGCTACTAGCAATGCTAGCATATACGAGTGTATACAATACAAATAATAACAGTTTATTTGTTTGATTATTTGCATTACAGTATGCCGCATTATACATGCAGGGTGCCTAATTCTCATGATCACAAAAAAAAACTAGTCTTTGTTTTCTTCTTTCATGTATTGTGAGATTCACATTCTAATTTCTCGTTGTGTTCTTCTCAATCACTTGAAATAGACACAAATAATGCTATACAATGCAGTATCAGTTTATTAGAAAACATACATTTAGTATTTCAAATACATGCTTAATTATCATCACTCTCTGTGCTTAGCTCGCTTTTGCAACATACTAATGAGTATCATAGTCCATAAGTTCATCTGCAACTACTTTCCCATTACATTTACGCATTTAGCAGACGCTCTTATCCAAAGCGACTTACAGTGCATTCAGTCTATACATTTTGTGTATGCGTGTTCCCTGTGAATTGAACCTTTTGCACTGCTAATGCAATGCTCTACCACTGAGCCACAGGAACACTAACCCTACAAATGTAATAAATTATGTGCCTATGATAAAGACTTGAGAGGATGAAGTCTGCACATATACTGTAGCTGTGTTAATGCAACTGAGTTTAGTTTTGTTAGCACAACTGAGTTAACCTGACTTATATGTAAACCACAAGTATTCATATCTCCATATGTCCTTAGTGGATAGCCATTTTGTCAGCTGTACAGTCGTGCTTGTGAATGTGTGGGCAAGCATGCCCAAGAGGCAAATGTTATGATGTGGGTTTGAAATAAAAAAAAACAAAGAGGGTTAAATATCCACACTCAAAGCCTCAACATAAGATTATGTAACAAATATCTTGGAAAAATAAATATTAGAAGAATACAGAACACACCCAAAAGCTAGTATGCCTTTTATACAGTATTTTCATAATAAAGGGTATCTACTGCTGTTTGATGTGAGCATATGCTGAAAGAGCTGTTGTTATCACACTGTGAATGCATTGGCATATGATCTGGTGACCCTGTTTGGAAATTATATATGGCTTGTCATTTTTAGCTTAATTGCATCTTTATTATACTTTTTTTTATATACTGTGAAGGATATGTTGTTTTGTTTGCCTTTTTTCATGTCAACTTCTAGCTCACTGAATGGTTTGAGTTTGTGGAGTATCAGTGGAAGATGGCGTAAAATCTGTAAGTTACCCTATGATACACAGTGATTTTTTTTTTTGTGAAACACATTGTATTTTAACCTATACTGTAAAATATAGTTTTGTAAGTAAAAATATTGATTACCATACAATTCTTGGTTGAAATCTATATTATATTCAACAAGATAGTATACATATTGTTTTATTTGTATTTCATGTATCTGAATGTTGGCCACAATTCATAGGAAAGTCATAAACGTAAAAAAACATAAAAAAAACTAAAAGTCATAGGAAATTATAAACTTTGATTCATCATATGATTTTCAGTTTTACTACATGTAGGTTTATGGTTGTTATAAGTATATTTTAAGTTAAAAATCATATTTTAGTTGTTCAGATTTGGTGATATATTAACATAATTTACTTACGGCTTATGGCCATATCACCCTGGGCGCTTGATCTCGTCTGATCTCAGAAGCAAAGCAGGGTAGGGTTAGTACTGGGATGGGAGACCTCCTGAGAAAACTAGGTTGCTGTTGGAAGAGGTGTTAGTGAGACCAGCAGGGGGTGCTCACCCTGTGGTCTGTGTGGGTTCTAACGCCCCAGTATAGTGACAGGGACACTATACTGTCAACAAGCACCGTCTTTCGGATGAGACGTTAAACCGAGGTCCTAACTCTCTGTGGTCATTTAAAATCCCATGGCACTTCTTGTAAAGAGTAGGGGTGTAACCCTGGTGTCCTGGCCAAATTCCCACCACTGGCCCTTGTCAATCATGGCCTCCTAATAATCCCCATCCACTTGATTGGCTCTATGACTCTCTTTCCTTTCCACCTGTAGCTGGTGTGTGGAGAGCGCACTGGCACCGTTGTCCTGTGGCAGCCGTCGCATCATCCAAATGGATGCTGCACACTGCGGTGGTAGTTGAGGAGAGACCCCCCACATGATTGTAAAGCGCTTTGGGTGTACAACAATACACAATAAAGCGCTACATAAATGCATAGTACATTCATTCATTCATAATATCAGTTGATGTATATGGCATTATAAATTATTTATTTACGGTTATGAAAAGTGAAATTTACATTTAATAATTTATCAGACGCTTTACAAACTTACAAATTAGGGTAAGGGAAGCAATCAAAACAACCGAGCGACAATATATAAGTATTGTGACAAGTATATGTGTGTGTGTGTGTGTGTGTGTGTGAGAGAGAGAGAGTGTGTGTATCAAAAGCAATAAAAAGTAAATCGAAAAGATAGAGAATAGATAGAGCTAATGTTAGAGGGTGAAACTATTTTTTTTTATAACAATTAAAAAGAAAACAAGTAGACAGAATAGAAAAAGTATAAAGATCACTTGTGTTAAGCCTTAAGCCCTAAACACTGCACAATTTTTCGGATGTCCCAGATGAAAGATTGGCATTGTGAAACAATCGTAGCAAGTGATCGTGATCGTGGCTCCTAATCGGTGCTCTTATGTCGTACAGTGAGAGAGGTACAAACACGGCCGTTGTCATCATCTTGTGACCAAAGATAGCCTGCAATACAGCATGATCCTTGCACAGTGTGTTTGCTGATACGATCCACGTTTACTGACCAGCCGATAAAAATGTGACAAGAAATTAATGTGACATGGTTCTAAAACATAAAACTGCTTACCTCAAGTTCGTATCCCTTCCTCTTTTGCCGCTTCCACTTTTTTCCAGATAAAAAATACAACTGCTAAAGTGTGATTTAACATGCTCTTTTTGTTTAACACTAGCGCATGCTGATGACATTTTATTATTTCATAGTAACGTGCTGGAAAGAAAAAATCAAAAGTGAGATCTCTTTAAAATCTCAAATATTTATCTTAGACAGAATTGAGATTACTTGAAGATTAAATGGAGATTTTTGCTCGTGTCTCCTGCTTCTCAAACTTGTCTCTTGTGACCCCAAAACGTTAACACTCTCACAATGGTTTCCTTTTAAGCTTTAAAAGAGATCTCATCAACATCACGCACTGTGCTCAGATATTTCTCCTAGTCTAAAGACCCTGGTGGTCTCATATTTGTCTCCTTTAAAGTTTTAGAAGATATCTGAACAAAATCACATACTGTGCTCATATATTTCTCCTTAGCTAAAGACTGGTGGTCTCACATGTGTCTCATGTAAAGCGTTAGAAAAGATCTCAACAACTTTACAAAGGGTGTACCAAGTCAAGTACTTGGAAGGCACTAAAATAAAGGGGGGGAAAACATAAATTCAGAGTTAACTATAAACCAGAGAGGCTATATTTAGAGACAAATGATGCAGAAATAAGGATAATGTTACTTTTTATAGGACAATGTTTATGTACTTAGGCACATAATTTGTTGTTGTAAATAGTAATGTACCAAATGTCTTAATCAAAACTGATTTACAGAAAATGTAACCCTGGAGCTTTCTTTGCTGAAATACATTATGACTCAGTCTTGATTATTAATCGACTAATTTGATTATCTCATATTATATGGTAGAAATGTTTGAGCTCATATTGAGGCATTTGACTTGATGCACACTTTGTAACGTTATTGAGATCACTTTAATTTACTGAAATTTAGAGGTATCAAATTTGAGAGCTCCAAAATCTTTATTGTGAGAGAAAAATCTGAGCACAATGTGTAATGTTGTTGAGATCTTTTCTAAACTTTTGAGGAGACAAATGTGAGAGATCCAGAGTCTCTAGCTGAGGAGAAACTTCTGAGCACAGCGTGTAATGATGTTGAGATATCTTCTAAAGCTTTAAAAGAGACAAATGTAAGAGATCCAGAGTCTATAGCTAAGGAGAAATATCTGAGCACAGTGTGTGATTTTGTTGAGATCTCTTCTAAACATTTGAGGAGACACATGGGAGAGATCCAGCATCTCTAGCTAAGGAGAAATATCTGAGCACAATGTGTGATATTGTTGAGTTCTTACTTGAAACATTGGAGGATACAAATATGAGACCAGCAGAGTCTTTAGATTAGGAGAAAACAATTCTCGTTTGGGCCTACTTTAATTTCTCCTAAATAATTTTAGGCTAAACATCTAAAACACTCTTGATACTAAAATGAGACATATGATAATCACAACAAAGTCTCGTGAGCTTAGAAAGAGCAACCACTGGGCAATAAAATATTTCAACATTGGAGTCTTGATAGAGATTTCTGCAAGACAATAAAGAGATATTCTTCCACCATATTCTGTTTGACTCTTTTTTGCAAATATTTCTCATGTCTCATTTTTGTCCAATTCTATTTCTTCTAAGAAATGATAGGAGAAACATCTGAAATGCTGTTGATACTAAAATGAGAGATATATTAGAATCTAATATAAGTCTCCTGAGCTTAGGAAAATCAAGCACTGAGCAATACATTTTTCCTATGGGAGGTGTTATTATTGTACAGTCTACACACATGTCATAGTCAAGTATATTAGATCAGAATTGTCGAGGTTTGATAGAACATGCTGGAAGACCCACCAAGAAAGCATTGCAATAGGCCAGCATGGACAGAACAAGAGCTTGCACAGGGAGTTATGTAGCATATTACAGTAGAAAGACTCTGATATTCCTAATGTTGTATAAGGAAATCTGCAGTTTTAGCAATGTTGTCTGTGAAATTCAGCTGATCATCAATCACAACTCCAAGGTTCCTGACTGTCCTGGAAGGAGTTATGGATGATGTGCCTGGCTGGATGGAGAAATTACGATGAAGTGTTGGGTTGGCTAAAACTACAAGCTGTTCTGTCTTGGAAAGGTTGAGTTGAAGGTAATGGTTCTTCATCCAGCAAGAAATGTCTGTTAGACATACTGAGATACAAGCAGCTATCATTGGATCATCAGAATGGAATGATAGGTAAAGTTGAGTGTCATCAGCATAGTAATGATATGAAAAGCCATGGATTTGAATGACAGAACCTAGTAATGCCATGTAGATGGAGAAGAGAAGTGGACCAAGAACTGAGCCATGAGGCACCCCACTAGCTAGATGTTGCAACTTGGACACCTTACTCCTCCAACGTACCTTGAAGGACCTATCTGAGAGGTAAAACTCGAACCACTGGAGTGCGGTATCTGAGATGCCCTGTTCTATTTGGGTTGTCAGGAGGATCTGGTGATTAACCATGCCAAAAGCAGCAGGCACATCCAGAAAGACAATTATTGAAAATAATTGTTCAGGAAGCTGTTCTTGCCTGTCTTAGGGCTTCAACAACCAAGAGCGGGCCAGTCTTGGTTAAATGTCAATTTCTGAAGCCAGTCTGGTCGCTGTCCAGAAGGTTGTTTTGTGAGAGTAAGCTGAGACTTTGTTGATGTCACAAACGAGAGCCTGGAGGATTCAATTGCAAGAAGACAGGTTTATTGACAGGAACAATCAGAAAACGAAGTGAATGGCGGAGCTCTCCGTAGGCAGAGGCGGAGCCTTCCGTAGGCAGAAGCGGAGCTTTCCGTAGGCAGAAGCGTAGCTTTCCGTAGGGCAGAGGCGGGTAGCGCAGGGAAGCAATGGGCAGCCTAGGTCCGGCGATCGGAGTCCAGGAAGCAGCAGGGCTCATGAATCGAGTCCAGGAAAGCAGGGCTCAGGAATCGCGGAACCAGGAACCAGAACGGACCGTAAACGTCGACCGCAAACACTGCAAGGATCTGACAAAGGAGAGAGCGTGACAGGAACAGATATAGCCCAACGGTGATGACTCTCAGCTGGAGCGAATCAGCCTCAATCACACACACCCCACAGACACCTGCTCACACATACGCACACGCACACAGACAAGACACGGTGAGGATGGGACCGGGAACCCATGAACCGTGACAGTTGAACACTACTTTTCAAAAAAAAAAATTTGCAATGAAAGGAATAAGGGATATTCATCTGTAGTTTTCTAAAAGTGCTGGGTTAAGAGTGGGTTTCTTAAGTAGTAGGGTTATCTACGCCTGTTTAAATGCTGAGGGAAAAACACCAGTGTGAAGGAATGTGTTAATGATGTGAATGAGTACAGGTACAACTGGAAGATAAATGGCTTGAAGGAGATGAGATGGAATAGGATAAAGTGGAAAAGTAGTAGAATGATTGGAAAGGAGACTTTTGATGGCTTTGAGACTTCTGCCTCTGAGAGTGGAGAGAAGGTCATGGGCTAGCATTTGCTGTTAAGATGTGTTTGACAGTTTGTGATGTGGAGAATTGCACATTGATAGTTGTAATATTATTAATGAAAAATGTAGCAAAGTCATCAGCTGTGAAAGTTGATGAAGGCGGTGGAGGACAGAGGAGGGACATTTTTTTTTAAATAGCATGCAAGGGTTAGACAAATTGTTAATTTTGTTGTGTTCAGAACGTTCAGAGTTCAGAAGGATGTTTGTGGATAACATCAGATAGCCAGGGGGCAGAAGGGGTGGTACGGGCTGGCCTGGAAGAGAGCAGGCAGACTGTGTTTAAACAAGGCGTCAGAGTGGAGCAGAGAGTGTCAGTAGCACTGTCAGCATCAAGTGATGAGAACCGTTTAAGGGGAGGATGTGAAGATGAAACCATAGCAGACAGCCGAGAGGGAGAGCGTGAGCATAGGTTACGTTAAAAGGTGACATGTAGATGAGTATGTGTTGTATCAGGAATCATGTTGAGGTTAAGAGTAAGGAGGAAGTGATCTGAGGTGTGCAGTGGAGTAACCAGCACATGAGATCAAAATTGAGATCAAAAGAGGCAAGCAGAGAGTGGAAGTCTGCAGCCTGAGGTTTATCTAGGTGGACGTTGAAGTCTCCAATCATAAAAAGTATTATCCTCAGGGAAGTTTGAGAGCAACACACCTAACTCCTCCAAGAAGTTACCTAGCAGACTTGGGGTTTGATAAACAACTACAAAATGGATTTTAAGACAGTGGGTGATTGTGATTCAAAGGAGCTGTTGATATCCAGATATGTTAAAGGATTACATTTCCAACCAGTAGAGGTAAGCAGACAGTACCTCCACCCCTTCCAGACAGACAGGGGGTGTGGGAAAAATATAAATTATTAGAGAAATGATATGTGATACAGCATGATACCAAATGCAATATATATTTACTTTAATGCCATGCCACAAGGACCAGAATTGCACTTCAGAGTGGGCCACCATTCAAACATCCAGAACAACCAAGCAGTGCACAGATAACTGGGTTGTGGCAGCAAATTTTATAAGCACCACTCAAATTTTCATTTGAAAATGTAAAACAAGCTTGATGGTCTAGTTGGTGCAGAAATTACACACTTCAAAACAGCTAGCCTTTAAAAAGGCTATTATGGTGTCTCCATTAACAAAGGTTGGTGTGGCTGACAGAGATGTACTGTTCGTTTATAATAATAATAATAATTTTTTACATTTATATAGCGCTTTTCTAGACATTCAAAGCGCTTTACATAGTAAGGGGGCTATCTCCTCATCCACCACCAATGTGCAGCATCCACCTGGATGATGCGACGGCAGCCATATTGCGCCAGAACGCCCACCACACACCAGCTTATTGGTGGAGAGGAGACAGAGTGATAAAGCCAATCAGTGTATGGAGATGATTAGGAGGCCATGATGGTCAGAGGCCAGTGGGCTAGTTTGAGATGGAGGCCATGTTGTGCTCTCTACAGGAAGCAGTACTCCTTTGAGACAAGTCCATCTGTGGTGTTGGTGGATTGGTGGATAGGGTGATCGGCACACACTGATGACATCAGAGGGTTGTGATTGGTTGATTTAAATGTTGATCCAGGACCAACAAAGCGTGTTAATCCAGGATCACATCCTACTTGGCGAAATCACGGTTGTATATGTCATATACAAGCCCTTAGAGGGGGAAAATTAAATGTAGGGGTTTCCGCTCTCTTTCTCTCCATGTTCCTCATTCACTCTCATTTATTGATTATACTAGAGTGAAGGTGAGGTCACTGGCTACACATCTTTTTTCTAGCCCCTTTTTTCCTTAACGTATGTTTACTTGTCAAGTTACTATCAAGAAACTGCTAAACTTAAACTATTTAATTTCACTCCTTCCAAACATGCATAACATTCTTTCTTCTGTGAAAGATATTCGGAAGAAAGATGTCTGCAGGTAGATGACAAAATTGAGACTTTTTGGAGAACTGCTCCTTTGAATAATTGAAGTCTATTTCATATAGGATAAAATCTATGTAGTGGTCATACTTCAATACCTGCTTATCTTTAAGGGATTTGGTGCCACTGGGGCTTAGTAGGTAACATTGTCGCTTAAGGCTGGCCGCACACTAGAGGATTTTAAGCCCGATTTTAAAGCCGTTTTGCACCCCTGAACGATTCGCGGCTCGTCGCAAGCAATTTTCTGTACAAAAATCCTCTTTTGTGTGGTGTCATTACGATTATTTGTCTGCTCCTGATCGAGACTGAGCGTTGCCGAACTCAAATCGTAAATATCAGCTTGATTTTTGAGTCCAAGACCAGGACTATCGAGTCTGAGTCAAGTCCAAAGAGGTTCGAGTCCATGTCAAGTCCAAGAGGGTTCGAGTCCAAGTCCAAATGAGACAGTCAAAACAGAGAAAGAAAAAAATGATCTTCTTCAAAATCGCATACTTAACTATTGATAATTGATGTGATACGAGAGACAGCATATCTTCTATTCTAAGATAATCATTTTGCATTATTATTTATAATGATCTAAAAGCACGTGCAGCAACACTGTAGGATCAAATTAGGCTATTATATTTACTTTAGGTTTGGCAATTTTACTAAAGTCACATAAGCTGAAGTGCATCTTCACATTTTCAGAATTTGTATTATAGTGTAACAATCACATTCTGGACTGCCAATGGAAAATATTACAAATAACAATGAACATAAGTGTAAAAAAAATCTATATGTTCCCATTCTTGAACTTGTTACTTGTTCTAAATCAGGGTGTCCAAACTCAGTCCTGGAGTCCCGGTGTCCTACAGAGTTTAGCTTCAACTGGCCTCAAAACACCTGCCTGAAAGTTTCTAGTATGCTTAGATTAGCTTTTTCAGATGTGTTTGATAAGGATTTGTGCTGAACTCTGCAGAACACCAGCCCTCCAGGACCAAGTTTCGAGACCTCTGTCCTAAAGAAACCATAGTACAATTTAACCCTCCCAAGCAAGGCTGTGTAGCATACCTTCAGGTCTGTGTGTGGCCGTGCATGCATTTGTTTGCCTTAGGCCATACAATATAGTTGCTATATAATATATACGTCCCCCGGGGACAATTAGAGAACAGACAATTAATGATTGAAAAATTTAAGAAATAAAAAATTGGAAGTTTTTTTTTTATTTGTTTCTATTTAGTCATATTTTAGTCATCTGCTTTGATTTAGTTTTAGTATAGTTTTAGTCAACTAAATATCATAAGATTTTAGATCTACTGTAGATTCATTTGATTAAAATAAATTGGGTTTAATTTAAGTGTAATTTAGTTAAACTAGTGTAATATGTAAAATATTCTAACTTAAAATTAAATAAAACCAAGTCTCATTAAATATATGGAATATAGCCTTTCCATAAAAGACCAAAAATTAGATATGCATTGTTTATAACTTGCATATGACATTCTTCATTATTTAAAGCAAAAGTGCAACTCCAAAATATTTAAAAGAAAAACTGTATTTGGCAGTAATGCCATTGCAAATACTGTATGACCTGAAAAAATTACCTGAATCAACAGTTCTCTGTTAATAATAAACAGTTTATTTATATAATAGGGGATATGTTAAACAGAAAATGTACTGAAACAGCCCCTTCCTTCTTACACCTCAACAAAACAAAACAAAATATTATTTTGGTGCCAATTCAATATTAAAATAACTGCTAGGCTACAATGCCAACAATTCATGGAACTAAAAACAAACTCATTTTATTTTCAGCATTGACAGTAAAGGTCAATATCAAACTAAACTAACAGACCTGTAAACTTACAATAAGAATGTGCATATTGTTGCTATAAGTGGCAGTAATTACAACAGTTCTATTTGGTTCGATTAATTTTAAGGAAAGCACTTCGTGCCAATGTGACCCTTGCTTTATTGCGCCGACCTCTAGTGAGGTCACCTGTGACACTGAAAACCCTTTCTGCAAAGGCTTGAGAAGCTGGCATAGCCGACAGGTCTAAAGCAAAAGGTTTCAATCGCTGATAAAAAGTGTCACTTTTTGCCAACCAAATGTCTATTCCGGTTTCTTCAGTGATGGGCTGCTGTGAAAGCTCTTCCTTATACTTTCTGATCTGCTCCCTTATGCTGGTCATTGAGGTCTTCTGTCTAGGTCTTCTGCGGCATTTTGAAAGAAAGCGAAAGACTGGCACCTTTGATGAGGAGGGTGCATCTTCTGGTTCCTCAGGATTTTCCTCTTCTGCATCATCTTCAGACTGATCCTCATCTTGTGTGTGTAGCAGAGTGGATTTTTTGATCACATACTCCTCTGCATGTTTAAGAAGTTCCTCAATATTGTCATCAGCCACACCAACTAGAGTTTCACAGACAATAGGGTTGACAAAGCAGGCTGCTGCTGCAAGTGGTGATAACTTTTCATCAGTTGGATCCAAGAGCCAAGCAAAACGTTGGTTCACACTGGTTTTCATTTTCTGTGCAAGAGTGGAAAGGTCTCTGTAGTAGGTAGTGTTCTTTTCAAAGTCAGCAAGGTGGCTGAGTAGATCATAGAGGGCTGGGACCACCAGGGACATGGACATAGTGTCACTCTGAAGGGTTTTGGTATATTCTGCAAAAGGCAGCAGTAGCTCATGCAAAGATGTAAGCTTTTGCCACTCACTTGGAAGCAAGCTGTCCCATCCCATGCTGTTTGCAATTTTGGAGACTGAGTCTTTTACTTTGAGAAGTCGTGCAACCATGTTGAATGTGCTTGACCAGCATGTGGGGCAGTCATTTACAACAGTAAGGCCACACATGTCCAGCATCCTCTGTGTTGCAATGGATGACTTACGAAACAGCTTTACCACTGACCTTGCTTTATCAATGATTCTTTTGACACCTGCCTCCTTCTGCATCATGTTTACTACCAGTTGTAAGGTATGCATCACACATGGTGTTCTGTCCAAGTCAACATGATGATACCTAAGAAGAGAAATACAACCAAATAAGCATAAACTACCATACAAGTTTCTATGTATCCCTCAAATTTCAATCTTCATGATGGAAATCTTTTTACACGACATTACAAATACATTGTAAAAATGAAAAGAATAAGATACACCACTAGAGCACACAGTATCAATATTTCATCATCTCATATTCATTGACTATTATGTAAAAGAATAACAAATAAAACACGCTCACCGCAGGACATCATCTGTTTCCGAATCAGAGTCAGAGTCATTTTCCACCACAGGGGAGTCAGAGCCAGAGCTGGTTTCTTCTTCTGCTGTGATCTGTTTAAATGCCGCCACCATATTACTTCCATTGTCTGTTATAATTGTAAGGATCTTTTCCTTTGGTATTTTCCACTCCTGCAAACATTTGTCCACACATGCCTTGATTGACAGTGCAGTGTGTCGGTGGGCTACTTCTTCAAGGTTTAATAATATGTGTTCAGGTTTATTTTGTTCAGTACAAAAGTAGCATGAACTTATGGCAAGGAATGAAGCAGATAGTCCTTTTTTTGTCCTCAAGTCAATGCCTATAGATATTTTCCTGACAGCAGACAGTCTTTTTTTATTTTTGTTTTTCATCTTCATATTGTTTGTCAATCAGATTGCTTATTTTACTTTTCTTTGGAACAGTCAGCCTCCTATCTACTGTCTCCATCATTAAGATAAAGTCCTCATCTTCAATTGTCGTGACGGGTAATCCTGTGTGGCCAATCCATCTTGCTATGGCCTCCTCCTTAGTCTGCTGTTCATTAGAGTCACTTTTGTACTTCGACGCATTAAAAAGAGCTGTTGAAATACTCTGTTGGGATGTACTAGTTTTATTTGAACTCAGTGGCCCATCCTTCTCATTTGAGGTCCTTTGTATCTGTGAAGTAGAAAGATAGGGAACAAATCAGGTTTAATCTTTTTCTGTCTCGCTCCTCTCTATCATGCTCACATGCACAAGTAGTCTCTGTACTACATTTCTACTCCTCTTGTGGTGTAAACATTATCATACATATGAAAATATTATTTAACAAACATTATATTTGTTAAATCCTTAAATCTACAACCAAGACAAATAAATTATGCCTGAAAACACTGAGAACAGCTTTTGCATTAAAAAAACACACATCAATCTGGGATTATGTTAAATGTGGGGCTGTATTCATTGATCTTTGTATTGCCTTGTTAAACAAGATTGATTAACATTTTGATGATTGATTCGCTCATTTCGTTCACTAACGAGCTGTACTGTCTTGCCAAAGAGGGAGATTAGTGAACTACAAATAGGGATCAGTGCAATAAGTGAACTTGATCGTTTAGGCCTACCTACCTTAAACTTATAAGGCTGATTCGATCACAAACCTAACATCAATATCTTATAAAAAAAAAATAAAAAAAACACTACACAGCTTTATTACATAACCGATTCAGTTTGAGGACAGCAACAAATAGGCTACCGTTTATCTTTAGCATGTCAATCACTTTTAATGTACGTTCTAACAGAGTCACTTCTCTAATTAGTACAGGTCAGTGAGAGGCTATAATGTTTCAGTTATGCAAAAGCACACCGACTGAGGTAAGCTGACAAAATAAAATTAGCAAAAATGTCGTGCTTACCTTTGCGTGAATTTCAGGATGATTCCCTTGCAGATGTCGCTTTAGATTTGTTGTGTTTTTACCAGCGATTTCCGCTCCACACGGTTTACACAAGGTCTTGTTTGTCTTGACATCAAACGTGAAATTGACCCATATATCTTCTCTTCTTTTTCTCCCAGCTGTTGCCATTTCATTATAGTTTAAGTCAGACAGACACCCAACGTATGCAGGACGATGTCGTGTACTGCACATCCCGTGTCGCCAGGTGGATCAGTACGTTAGTTTTCAAATGTGCGTGTGCGTCTTACCGTGCCACACACCAAGATTAATTCTGATTGGATCTTTTCCACACGTCTCTCACTCACATTTTTGTCTCGTTTTTATTAGTTAACGAAAATGTCAATATATTTTAATTATAGTTTTCGTCACTTAATTTTTATTTAGTTATCGTCTCGTTTTCGTCAGTGAAAACTTGTTGTCAACGAAAATTATAACGAAAATATTCGTCAACGAAATTAACACTGGTGCTAAGAGCCCTACTAACTGCCCCCTTGAGCCTTTGCAGTCAGTTGATTTTAAGTTTCTGTCTATGAAAACCCTACTCCTGACTGCGTTGGCCTCGATCAAGAGGGTGGGGGACCTGCAGGCATTTTCGGTCGAAGATTCTTGCCTTGAGTTTGGGCCGGCTGACTCCAGTGCAACACTGAGGCCCCGGCCCGGCTATGTGCCCAAGGTTCCTACCACTGAACCTGCAAGCGCTGCCCCTGGAGGAGTCAGACCCAGTCCTAGCTTTGCTCTGTCCGGCACACACACTGCGACAGTAAGTGGATAGAACAGGACCTCAGAACAGCTCTTTGTCTGTTACGGAGGACAGCAGAAGGGGAAGGCTGTCTCCAAGCAGAGGATGGCCCAACACGTGCGCTAGGTTCTATAGCCTACGTGTCGAACCAGTTTCCTCCTGTGTTCTCACCTCAAATGGGTAGTGGCACTGAGAGGCCCTGTTCAGAGTTGGCTTGCGGCGTCCTTAACGCCTAATTCTCCAGAGAGTTCCCTAACCGGGCAAATCCTGTCGAGTCCTCTAGCACTCCGGTGTCCAGACGTGGCGGAGCGTCCGGCACCAGGCCTTTCTGCCAATGAATTCTTGAAACCTGGTGTGAGGCTAGTGCCCATATGAGTGACCCTGTTGAGATCCCATATGTGTTTTCCATGGTATTCCTGTTAGAGCCGTGTTTCCCCTGGCAGAACACGTTCTGCCGTCTCTAATGATGCAGCCTGAGCCATCTCCGAGACTTCCATGTGCAATAGGGCCCTACGGGGTTACTTCACGTTAGTAAATGTCACTCAACCCCCTCTGGGAGGAGGTGAATCCACAGTGTGCCTCTTCCAAGCGGAAGGGCACACTTTCCCAGTGTTATTCAGGTCCTACTGTTTGGGTTGCTCTAGGGACAGCAGTAGTTGACCATCTCTGTGTAGCCCGGTCCTATCGTCTGCCTTATAGGAAGGATAAGGAGGCCTACACAGGGCGCTGGAAGAGGCAGCTCCTGTGGCACTTTGGTAGGGATCCCAATTTCGTAGGTCATCCTATGTAACTCGGAATGACCGACTGAAAGGGAAAGTCTCGGTTACGTATGTAACCCTCGTTCCCTGAAGGAGGGAACGGACACGTCATGTCCCGACGCCACAGTTGCTGTACCACCGCTGAGCGGCCGGGTCACCGAATCATCTCCTCAGTGAAAGCATCATCAATGTGGTGCACCTGCTGCCTCTTATACTCATGCTGTGATCAGCGGCAGCTGGATACAATGATCGCATAACAATGTCCATTGGCTCGTTTAATTATGCTCGAAGTGGATAGGTTTCTCTGACGTCTCCGTTTCCTCCTTGAGGGAACGTCTAGGTTACATATGAAACGTTATGTCGTGACGACATAGGGGATTTACCTGGAAGCCCCAATCATCTCTGACTTTAAGGGATAACGGCAATGAAATTGGCTTGTGGATTTTGCATACTTGAGCCACTTCCTGTGCATTCGGGTATAAAAGGGCGACAGGTGCATCCACTCATTAGGTTTTATGCTGAGGAGCTGAGAACGAGTCCCTGGCAACCAACGATGGTTCAATATTGTGGCATGGGGACATAACGTCTCCGTTCCCTCCATCAGGGAACAGGGGTTCCGTACGTAACCTAGACGTTCCCTATCTGTCGGTCACTACGAGTTATGTCGTGACGACATAGGGGTCCTTTGGAAAGCACCACAAGCTGAACCCCATCACAACCTCATGGCATGCAGATGTTGACAAGCAAGCGCGTGACAGACAAATGCCATGCAAGAGGTTGCAACCTTCCCTCCGCCCCAGCGCAAATTTGCTAACCTAACCTTGGTGCCTGCAGGGACCACTGAGTACATCGCTGCTGGAGATAACCAAGCCGCTGTTCCTTTCCCCACAGAAATCAGAAGGGATTTCGACCTTCAGTGAAAGACGGCTTCAAGTCTTTCCTATTTGTTGTTACAGCTTGGCAGTAACGGCAGGGAAGCGAGCCTTCCGGAGAAGGAAGCTATGGAGGCCACATCCTGGTCGAAGGGAGGTAACATGTGGAATGACAGATATGGACTGACCCAGGCTTGGGGCAGTACTACATAGGACTGGATTCTGGGGCAGATCCTATCTAGGTGTAGGGAGGAGGGCTGCCAGCAGAACCTGACAGAGAGCTCTGTCAAAAAGAAGACACGGGTTTACCACGAGGGAAACATTACCGTGGAAGAATACACATATGGGATTACCCGAAGGGGAATCAGGCCATACGGACACCTAGCCCAGTACAGGGGCTGTCTGGAGACCCGGGCGAGCTAACACCAGTACTGGGCCTGGCGTCAGACTGCTCCGCCCAGTCTGACTGACGTGGGTGCTTGGAGGATTCCACCAGGGTTCACTGTCCGGGGAACTGAACTGGAGGAGAAAAAGGCGCTCGTATGCCCGGGTGAGGGGGAATGGCGCAGCAAGCGTGGCACCGGCCAGTTCTTCCCGCCCATTACCTGTTACCCAACACACGGGAAGAGACTGGCTCAACGCGGAGACTGTAGGATCTTGCGAAGGTGTTCGGTGTTGCCCAGCACGCAGCTCTGCAGATGTCCACCAGAGAGGCACCATGCGCCAATGCATGGGAGGAGGCAACACTCCTAGTGGAGTGAGCCCTCAACCCCAGGGGGCACGGCTCGCCTTGAGATTGGTACGCCAAGGCGACGGCATCCACTATCCAGTGGGCCAACCTCTGTTTGGAGACAGCCTTCCCTTTCTGCTCAAGAGCTGCTCAGAGCTTCTGAAGCTCCGGGTGCGGTCCACGTATATGCGCAATGCTCTTACGGGACACAACAACTCCGAGGGCAGTGCTTGCAGGTTCACCACCTGATCGCAGAAGGGCGTGGTGGGAACCTTGGGCACGTATCCAGGCCGGGGTCTCAAGACAGCGTGAGAGTAGTCTGGCCCGAACACAAGGCACTCTTCGCTTACCGAAAACGCTTGGAGGTCCCCGACCCTTTTGATGGAAGGGAGCGCGGTCAGGAGCGCTGTCTTAGCAGACTGGAATTTCAGCTCGACTGAGTCCAGCTGCTCAATGGGGCCCCTCTGAAGTTCAGCCAGGACGATAGAGAGGTCCCAAGAGGGCACAAGGGGTGACCTGGAGGGATTCATCCTCCTGGCACCCTTCAGGAACCTCACAATGAGATTATGCTTTCCCAGGGACCGGCCGTCCACTGCATTATGGTGGGCGCTGTTCTCGCCGTCTCCTGAGAAAGAACAAACTCCAACATTTCTGGGTTGCCTGCTTCAGGGCAGCCTCGTCGACTTCCTGGACGACTCTGGGGCCTTGTCGACGTCCTTCATCTCTGCCAGATTGAGCCAGAGATGGCGCTCCTGGACCACCATGGTAGACATCGCCTTCCCGAGGAACCGCTCTGTGACTTTCGTCAATCGTAGAGCGAAGTCAGTCGCCGTGCGCAGCTCCTGCAACCCCGGGTCGGCACTACCCTTGTGCACCTGTTTGAGTGCCTTGGCTTGGTGAACCTCCAGGATAGCAATGGCGTGCAAGGCAGAGGCTGCCTGGCCCGCAGCACTATAAGCTTTGGTCGCGAGAGCGGCCGCAAGTGGTGGCGTTTCGTGGGCACAGGTGCACCATTATCGCTCTCTCCACCTGGGGAATGCCCGCTTACCCCCTGGCAGCTCACTTAACCATCGAGGGTAGTGAGGATGGAGGAGACAGACGAGCGGCTTCTGGCCATGAAAGGGGCAATCCACGACTTCGTCAGCTCCTCATGCACCTCCGGTAAAAAAGGCACTGGAGCAAAACGCGGTTGTGAGCCACGCCCCGCTCCGAGAAACCAATCATTCAGCCGCGAGGGTTCGGGACTGGGCAGTCTGTTGACGGGCAAGCATGGCCATCAGCTTTGGGTCCGGTGCGGCGGTGGCGACGACACCCGAGGGTGGAAGCCCCACCGCACCTTCATCCTCAGAGGACGTAAGCCCATCCCCCGATACTGCGATCGACATCCTATCCTCGGATGGCGCACCGAATGAAATGCTGGGCACCCCGTGGGACGGACCAGCAAAATCAGCCGGGAACCGGACGGGACGTTCGTTCCGTGAGGAGTAAGAGGTCCGTGGGGACGTACCCGGCGGAGAGGCTCTTACTGTTACCCTCAGATCTCCCAGAGCACCAGCCGGTGACTGCACCCGACTCCGCTGACTGCACCGTAACGCCAACCAGGAACAAATAAGAGATGAAAGGCTTTTGGAGATCAGCACACTTCTCATCCACTCGGCTCCGAAGCAAAAATCTAATGAGTGGATGTACCTGTCGCCCTTTTATACCCGTATGCACGGGGAGTGGCTCAGGTATGCAAAATCCACTAGCCAATTTCATTGGCGTTTTCTCTTAAAGTCAGAGATGATTGGGGCTTCCAGGTAAATCCCCTATGTCGTCACGACATAACTCATAGTAACCGACAGATAGGGAATGAAGGTTACATACGTAAACGAGACGTTTTCTGATGATGGCCCTTCTGAGGAACAATAGACAAATATGTAAAGACAATGTGTAGACAAAGATCGATAAATATTACACATTCAGAAATACCAGTATCAAAAGCACATACACTGGCTTGTTGGTAATTTTGCTTGTAACAGCAAGATCTGCAAACAATACAAAAAGAGTGTTCCTGTGGCTCAGGGGTAGAGCATTGCGTTAGCAGCGAAAGGTTGTGGGTTCAACTCCCAGGGAACATACATGACAAATGTATAAATGTATAACCTGAAGTGCATTCAGGTTATACATTTATCATCAGTATGTATGTTCCCTGGGAGTTGAACATATTTGTCTATTGTTCCTCAGAAGGGCCATCATCAGAAAACGTCTCGGTTACGTATGTAACCTTCTGAACCTAATCTGTACTGAAATTCCTATACAAACATTACTAAATTTGCCAATTCTAATTAAAAATACAATAAATCCCCCAAAACTACACAACTGTAGTGCCACGTCGGCGCGAAGACACATACAGAAAATGCAACCCAGCAACAGATATTAATTATTCCTCAAGTCCTCCCTCTCTGCAAAAGGGAGAAGGTCAACTGACCCCATCACTAACTTTCGTGCAAAGGTACGAACGTCTCCGAGAAAGCCAGAGACGCCTTTGGGTCTACATTCCTAGAGGGTATTTCAACCCCTCCCTCTCTTTCAGCACGAAGTTGCGCCTTTCTTCATCGGACAGACAAAGGAAAACCGAATTCCTGACATTTATTCCAATTATGACTATTACAACTATCTACACAAAGAAATATATGGATATTAATGTGTACTCTTTCTCTCATATGCTTGTGGAATATGAATTATTTAGGAAAACGTGGGCTGATTTCTAATCGTGCTTTAACCTGGAATGTGTAGGTTGCAGTGTTTAGACTTTTATGAATGGTTGCAAAATTGTATGAATCAGTAAGTTAACGAATGTGGTGATATTATAAATGTGTAAACCTGATAAGAGTTTTAATACATGGGTAAAAGTTATTTTTTCGTCACATACATGAAAGTGCCTTGCAAGAATGTCAGGTGGGCTCCGCCGCATCGACGCTCTGATTGGACCAGCCGCCTGTAGGCGATGCCCAAACTTGGACAGTTTAAAATGACGCGCGAGTGCGCGTGCTCTTTTTTCTCTTCTGACTCTCTGACTCTCTTGAACATGGCTTGAACATCTCTGAAACTCCTCGAAGCTGCGCCCTCCAACGCGCGCCGGTCCGCTGGACGCTCACCTCGGAGCCAACCATAGGAAGAAGTCTAAGACCGTGCCAAAGCCGTAAAATCATGGAGCAACGAATTCAACGACTGCAGAGCAGAGAGCTTTCCCGGTGACGTCACGCAGCAGAGGTTCCCCGAAGGAGCACGAACCGACCACGTGACACCTGAAACAAAGAACTGAACTCACGCGGGAAAACGAAGCCAAAGCGTCCAGCCTGCTTCAACAGCGAAAGCAAGTAACAAACCAAACATTCCTAACTCTGACTAAACTGGTAAAATTTGATCTGAATGCAGTAACAGAGCACACGTATTTGTTCGTGATCTTTTTCTGGTTAGTTAAGTTATGAAATCGAAAGAATGGTATTCTTTCAACAGTTAACCTCAAAACTCTCCTATGTGTGTGTATGTTTGTGTATTATCAGTTAATCCATTTATGTTAGAATAGCAGTATTACGAATAAACCTTGTTCCGTTTTATAAAGAATTGTCTCTGGAATGTGATTTTAAGTATTTTCATCATTATTTGCCCAAAGATAACGCAACCTAGCTCGAACATGATTAATTATTAATTTCGTTTTATTGTTACCGGGGCCACGGGCAATAGAAGCGAGATTTAATAGATATACTGATGTAGTAATCGCTGGCCGAGTACTCAAAGTATAAATCGTACGTTAAATATTAATATTACGTTGATCAAGCAACATTGAATATTTAATAACTAATTCCCGGAGCTGAAACAATAGCTCTATATTAAACTGGTTTTTACACAACTGTAGCATAAAAATATGATTAAAACGTGTTGTCATAGTACACGGCAAATTACACTTATGTTACAAAATCTTGGATCTCTGGAACTCCAGAGATTGTTATACTATTTTAAACTTTTAGACTATAGGCTTTTTTATGTGTAAATACATTTTTCCTGCATTACTATATTCCCAAATATCTTATGACAACGTGCACTGATCATTTTTTTCTCGAGGTGGCACTGTTTAATGTACAATACGACTTGATGTTTTACTCAAAATTTCCCCAGGCATAAAACAAAAGAATATCATCAGAACTGGTTTGGATGGCTTTACTGCAGAGCAAATACTGTACGCAGTGAAATATAAATTTCACTGTCATTTGATGGTGAATGTGGTGAATAAGCAGCCAGTGATAAAAATATTGATTTTGAAGTTATTGAAAACAATCGTTTTGAGAATATGGATGAGATTGTGAATGTGAGGTAGATGCTGGATGTACTGTGGAAGTGCGCTCTGATGATGACAGCGATGGTAAAACCATCTGCTCAAATTGAACCCTTCCAAGTTTCAAAAGGTGAAGAAATATGCTTTATTTTATTCTTCTGTAATTGTCCCTAAAATATCAAGTATTTTTTATTTTATTTTTTTGCTATTGCAGCAGTTAGAGATTTGCCCGTGCTGGATACATAAGGGTCTCTAAAGACACGAATATCATGATTAGTGAAACATTTATGCATTTTAGGGATAGTTTTTAGATCACATTACCTCTGTCTTTGTCCCATTTTTATTTTTCTCTTATTTAATTTTCTTCCCTGGGCACCATTGCTTTGGACAGTGATAATTTATAAGTGAACACTGAAAATATTTTACAATCAGGTAACTGATGTACTGTATGTGGAACTAAGTGCAGCTGTGCGGGGGAAGATCATGCGTCGAACTGAGGAGAGCAATAAAATAGTTGTTTTTGTGGGACGATCACTTTTTGTGTAACATTTTAAATGTAAAGCACTGAAGTAGAATTGGTAATAAAAACAATTGTTAAAAAAATTACATAAATCTTTACTTATTTTGGCGCCCCTATGGATCGGCAGCGCCCCTAGCATTTGCCTATTCTGCCTATGCCACGGGCCGGCCCTGGCTCCAACCCTCCAGCAACTGAGTTTGACTCCCCTGTATTAGAGAAAATAACAATCCTCAAATAGCAACACAAACTTATTCACATGTGTGACCCTGGACCACAAAACCAGTCTCAAGTCGCTGGGGATTATTTGAAGCAATAGCCATTTTTGGAAAATATGCACACTGCATGTGTCAAAATTATTGATTTTTCTTT
This sequence comes from Gymnocypris eckloni scoliostomus, assembly GCA_027564155.1. Lineage (NCBI taxonomy): Eukaryota > Metazoa > Chordata > Actinopteri > Cypriniformes > Cyprinidae > Gymnocypris > Gymnocypris eckloni. The sequence goes on along the minus strand of CM050414.1, from coordinate 49,112,224 downwards.
TATGCCAAAAATCATTAGGACATTGAGTAAAGATCATGTTCCTTGAAGATATTTAGTAAATTTATATTACCGTAAATATATCAAAACTTAATTTTTTATATGTAATATACATTGCTAAGAACTTAATTTGGACAACTTTAAAGGCGATTTTCTCAATATTTAGATTTTTTTTGCACCCTCAGATTCCAGTTCCATTTTAGTTGATAGATTTTACAACAATAGTTGTATCTCAGCCAAATATTGCCCTATCCTAACAAACCATACATCAATAGAAATCTCTTTTTTTATGACACTTAAGACAATGGTCACATATAGAATGTAAAATTATAAATGACAAATCAAATAACATTTTCCATGGATAGGTTTTTGGATGTTCTGTTCAAAATAATTTAGGTTAGTAAGATTGTGGATATGTTCTACTGCTTTATATCAACTAAGTCTGTTCTGTCAGAAAAACTTCTGTGTTTCAAAGAATAAAGAAAGCAGAACAGTATGAGGGTAAGTGTGAATGATCAGAATTTAAATTTTTGGTTGAACACTGTACAGTTTGCTGTTCGTATGAGGTTGCAGAGTCTATAGAATCCCACACCTGTATTTCTACATGAATGTCTGCACATTCTGAAGCAGTATTAGCAGTCTGTCCACATAAACACTCTTTTCCTCTTGGTGGTGGACAGATTGGATTCATGTAACACACACACAGAAACATTTTTATTAATCTATATACGAAGAGCTCTTTTCCAAAACGCTATAAATCCATTTTAATAGTTTTCATGAAAATGACAATTTTTTACCTAGACCCATACATTTTGTTAATATTCAATTTATCCTGTTAAAATGGTCTGTTGGCTCAGTCTGAACATGTTAAACAATGATTGTTAAATGAAACAACAATATTGTCGATTATAAATGCAAAGTTGTTTTTGTTTTTTTTCAAAACGCTACAAATCCATCCTTTTTTTTTTTTTATGTTGGTTTCTGTCTTAAAAAAAAAAGAGAACATGCAACATATGACATCAGGGACTCATACTATAAACCGGTTGCACCAGCCTTGTGTTGATGTAACCCCCACGGGTACGCACCATCACACGGAGCGGGTCTCGAACCCGGGTTTCCGGTGCGGGAGGCGGGCGCTCTAACAAGGAACGCCAAAGGCTACAGCCTCTAGTGTCAATCGGTTAAACACCACCTTTACTGGTATACACATCTGTTACATTGACATCCCACAGTGGGTATTAACGCGCCACCTGAGAACCTTCTTTTTTGTTGTTTTTGTGATTTTCTTTGTCCAGTCTGCGTTTTCTACCCCCAGGTGTAGGTCTCACTGGCTCATCCAGGCCATCAAAAGTGTTATTAGAGTTTAAAGCACTCATTTTGAAGACTGAGCACAAACAAACGCTTCAAAGCGTCGTCATGTTGGATTGCGTCGAACGAATTCTGATTGGTCGAGAGGATATATCGCATTTAGGCTAAAAACAGGTTCGGCGCTTATAGCGGTTTGGAAAAGAACTGCATCTTGCAGTACATTTTAAACAAGGAAATCTAGCGATTTGGCATGAATTTTTTAAATGCGATTTGGCATTGATAATTGAGTGTGTCTTTATAGTACACTATGTGTACTGAGTATATGTATGTGTATTTTGCACATTGTCTTCTGTACAGTCTGTAAATATGTACTGTCCATATGTAAATTGTTGTTGTTTTTTGCACTGTCTGGAGCACTGTAAATGCTCCAGTGCAGCTGTCTGTCCATATGTAAATTGTTTGTTGTTTTTTGCACTGTCTGGAGCACGCTCATAAGAATTTCACTCACCAAGGCACTTGTGCTGTGGTGATGTGACAATAAAAGTGATTTGATTTGATTTGAAACATTGATGGAGCAGTGAATAGGTTCAGTACACAGCAAAATGGCATGACGAACTCATTTTTTTTATTTGGCGCTTATCGCTTTTGGAAAAGAGCTCTTCATATTACAACTGTCTGCCAGTGTGTGCGCGCTCACAATATTTCTTTTTTCATTCACCTTCTATGTCTTTTTCCAGGAGGGGTGGATGGATGGAAAGATGGATAGAAGGAGAGCTGCCACAAGAGATAGATAAAGCTATCTTTTCCTCTCCATAATTAACGGGTTTCGCAAAAGCCTTTGGGCTTTGCGTTGCCATGGTGACCTCCTGTCCACAAGTTTTTGTCCACAAGAGTCTCTGACAGTGTGTACTTGGACTCTCTATAACTCTCTCTCAGCCTATCATTCCCATTTTGATTTGTACATATTCCCTCTCCGCACTCTCCATTTCTCCATATTCCTGCTTCTCCATATCTCCACACACACACACTTGAAGCCCCTTAGAGCACTTTACATCAGTTTTAGAGCAAGGCCTGAGATCAGGCAGCTTTACCAACATCACTTCATATTACCAGCAGGCCAGCATAAATAATATCACACACACTGCTTGCTGCCCTCCACACAAGCTTGGAAAATTTGCTGAATTAATGAACAACACAACTTTTGGTCACATCCATACGTTTTGTGATGCATTCACAAGGCTATGTTATGCAGTATGGAAAATTATGTTAACTAATAGCCTGATAGCTATTTAGGATTTTTAGGTTGCTGTTGTGTGTAATACTATCAATAACACATTTTGGTCCGTTCCTCACCTAAATCTTTAGAAGTAGTAATATGAACCACTTTTTGATACTTTTATGGTTTTTGTTTGCATGTTTGTTTTTTCCATTTCGGAGCAACCACAGTATCCATAATTCTTTGCAATTGCAAATTGCAATGAAATTATGATTTTTTTTTACTAACTGCCACTTTAGTTCATTAACATTCTGAGGGTATACATGGATATTTAAATACACGCATTTAAAATAATTATTTAGTAGATGGTTGATACATAATTTTACAGGTTTACGGTAAAATCTTAATTTGTTTGTCTGCGTGATATGTTATATCATTCCCATCTACAATAGCCTGCAGTCTCAGACTCATTCACTTACTCTAATGTCTTTAATACTTATCCCAGTCTATGTGATCTAATTACAGTCTGGGTTCCCTATATTAACGTCATTTACGGTAGACGCAAATGGAGGAGGGTTGAGGAGCAGGAACACAAGAGTGGGTCAGGAGGGGTGAGAGTTGAGTTGACTTGCAGAAAATAAATCCAGTGCAAAGACTGATCTGGATATCTTACAAGGGTAAAACAAAAATTAAGTGTGGGCATACAAAACTCACAATTACAGCAGTGATTACAGCCTTAAGTCTCTTTGAGTATGATGTGACATGTTTTGCACTCCTGGATTTGGGGATTTTCTGCTATTCTTTTCTTCAGACTCTCTCAAGCTCTGTCGGGATGGATATGGACCACCTGTGAATGGTCCTTTCCATGTTTCTCCTAGAGGTTTGAATGGGTTCTGAGTCTTAAGTGTTTTTCTTGAGACATAGCTCAAATACATGACATAGCTCAAAATATGTGGATATCTTCTTCTAATAAGATGCTTGGCTATATATAATACACCCATTACTACCAGTTGCATACAATTAGATCAAGATTTGTAGCAGAATAAGTCTACTTTTTTTTCTAACTTCAATGCCCTTCTACAATGTAAGATCCATACAGAAAAAGATTAAAAGGAATTGTTTCCTGAGTCTGATGTGGAAGAACTTGACTGGTTTGGACAATGTCCAGACTTTTGGGGTGAATTCTAAATTGTAACAGCAAGCCAATACCCATCATCCAATGTCAGTTCTTAACCTCAGTGAATCTCTTCTGTCGGAAAAATAACAATTATCTGCCTCCTTGTTGAAGGCCTTCCAACAAGAGTATAAACTGTCAACAGTAAAAGCAAAGAGAGTATAAAATTAATCAACTGGGGTCCACATACTCACACAATTATGGCAGAAGGTTAATTACTGGTATTGTTGAGATATTTATCACAACCACCAATTAGTGCCAATTGCAGCCTGTTTAGAGCTATGTAAAGTGTCACATTCAATCTACCTGTCTTTCTCTGGCTAGATATTAAACCAACACGTGTTTTTATTTTGTTATTTATTTATTCTCAGTGTTTGTTAACTTCCCTTTGTTGGTGGTGGCATTTTTCTTGCTATGCTTTTTGTTTAGTTTTGTACCATTATTTATATAGCACTTTTTACCATGCAGATTGTGTCAAAGCAGCTTTACAGTATTAAACAGGGAAATAGTGTGTCAAAATTGTGTTCTGTTCTCCTCTGGCCAGATGAAACCAGCAGTTTAATTCTAGGCTGCAACAAAGTCAGATTGTACAGAGGCACAACTGGTTCCCATGGCCTTGTCCCCATGGCCATCTAGGTGACGAGGTCTTCAGGAGAGAATCTATCTCTGGGGCTCATCTAGATGACATGGTCTCCGCTGACATACAGGTCTGTCGAGGTCATCTCTAGGTGCTGATCCACCATCTGGTCATCTGGTCTTGATAATAGCCATTTTTGGGGGCTTCGTCACCACTGCCATAAAACCTAATAATGTCTCCCTCCTTAGGAGAACAGTCTCTACCTATGAATCTACTCACAAATGTATCTTTGAAGTACCGGGTGGGGTGCAACAGGACAGCCATGCTCACAGACCTGAATGAGCATAAAGTTGAAACTGAACTGCGCTTTAATTATGACCAGCCCCTTCCTGGACCTTCCAAAGTCTGCACTGCCCAATTCCCAGCCAGCACACGAATGCCACGCCCCCACTTCCCATTTTAGTTACTGCACTTTATTTCCATTATTTAATTGAGTGCAATAATGACAAACTGATTATGGCTTAATGGCAGCAAGCTACTTTTAATGAGGACAAGTCTGGGTAGAGCTTTATTGATGTTTGCTGTCTTTACCCAGACAGAAATGTAATATATGGCATTTTCCCCAAGAGTGGTATTACCATGTTTATATATGAGTATATGGCAATGTATTATCACATACAATCATCCTCTGGATACATGACGATAAAGGTTTATAAAATATCTAAATAGCCAGAGTAAAATTTATAGATGCACGAATATTCCTAAAATCCATGTAATAATTTTTTTAGATAAAGAGATATATGTTAACAAGGTCACATTTTATTTTAAGGTTTAATTCTCGCTATTAACAAACAATTAACTATGAAGTTTGCCTCAATAAACTCTTAATTTGCTGCTTATTAATAGTTAGTAAGGTAGCTGTTAAGTTTAGGTATTGGGTAGGATATGGTCATTAAGAATACATGCTTTATAAGTACTAATAAATAGGCAATGTTAATAATAGGCATGCTAATACGCAATTAAGTAATAGTGAGAATTGTCACTATGCTAAAGTATTACTGTTAACAATATACAGTATACCTAATTTATTTATACATGTTTATAAAAAAAATACATATCTACTGCAGCATATTATTAAAAGGAGCTATTGTTTCAGCTCCGGGAATTAATTTATTAAAGATTAAATATTGCTTTGATTAAAGTAACATTAATATTTAACTTATGATCATACCTTGAAAGGTACACATTAATTATATACAGATTATATATATATATATATATATATATATATATATATATATACATATATATGTGTGTGTGTGTGTGTGTGTGTGTGTGTGTATATTGTATATGTTTTGTATTCACATATAGGTAACTTGAATGAATGAATGGGTTAGTAATAGTCAATATATCTTGCAAACACAAATGGCTGGTCCATTCTTAATAGAGTTAAGAGTAACATACCATATAATGATACCATTCCTCTTTCTTTGCTTTAGTAGCACTATGGTGATACATTTTTACTGCAATAATAAACAAGGTTTGAAATAAGCACTAAACTGAAATAAATGAAGAAGAGGGGAGTGTCATGAATCTGGTTGCCACTCACTTCAACTGCACATCACCCATGGACTACATCTCCCATCATGCACTGCACACACACATTCCCGTCCACCATTACACCAATCACACAGCTGTCACCATTCACTCATCAACCCTGATTGCCTCACCACACCTGCACCTCATTCACTCACTCACATAAAAGCAGCACACAAACACTCACCCAGTGCGAAGTCTTGTTTTCCCTGGCTAACATTCTGAGCGTTTCCCTTGTTTTCTGATTCCCTGTGTTTACCTGGACTGCGTATCTACTCTGACCGTTTGCTGCCCTGCCCTTTGACCCTGCCTGCCTGTTGATATCTTCTCTGTCTGCTGCCTGCCCCCCGACCTTGCATTGTCCCTGTTGTTGATTCTGTCTAGCCTTCACAACTCCTGTTACTACCTTTGACCATTGCCTGTCTGACCACCTCTTGTCAATCATTAAAGCTGCTATTGGATCTAACCACACTGCCTCTTCATTACAGGGAGCAACTAAACAGTCAATTGTTTGCTTATAGGCTCATTGGCCATGTTTAACTTTTAGTTTAATTTTAAATGTCAGCATATATATCCAATTAGAAATAACTTGATACTTGCTTTTTGCTAATTAGTTGTGCTTACAAAGTTGAGTGTCTCAAAGGTGTGCTGTTATATCGGTAAAAGATTGGACAATTACAATTTTAGCATGGCAGGCAAAAGGACCCAGAAGTCATACTGGCTAACAGTGAAGATGATAACATAATAATGTCCTAGCAAACACCTTATCACCGTGGCAGTGAGTGGCAAGCACATTTTCTTCAGAACATGTAAAAATAAAGTTTATAATGCATTTATTGCTATGCTCCCTGCTGTAAATAAACCACTGAAACACTGCAAAACAGTGTCCTACTCTTCTTCTCTTGAGTCTGGTTTGCACCTGACAGACACATTACATTCTCCCAGTGCAATGAAGAGAGCTTAGACTGAGTGTAGATGGGTGACTCAATGGGGGCTCTCAGAGCAGTTTGGATGGGACATAGACAGAGCACCATAATCAGAGATCAACATCACACAAGGCTAATGTGGCTATGCACGGCCTTCTCTGTAATGGATGCTGTCAGAAACCGACATCTCCCTGATGGCGGTGCAGAGAACACTTGCCTCGTTGTGTGTGTACAGTATATGAACCCTGGCGGTCCTGCCGGAAATTAAAGCCTGTGTGTATAAATGTGTTTATTTAAATTGTGGTAATACAGTGTTTTTTGAGTGAACGATTTGTGCCTCAACTTCACATTGCATGCATATTTATTAATTTGTCTTCATTTGCTGAGCTAATGCAAAGGACTTTGTCTATTGTGCATTTGTTGGATTTCTGAAATTATTGTTGGGCTTTTTGCTTGCGTTTGTAGAGTAGGGCCACGGGGCCGGCTGGGGACAATGAACACAAGGGCTAGCAGCACATAAGCAAAGAAGTGCCAGCAGCTGCTCTTTCTTGGGGGTAGTTTGGTAGGTTTGTAAAGAGCACAACTAGAATTACAAGGCACACATGTGTATAGCTTTTTTATGCCTAAAGCCTAAACATATGTTCTTTTTTTATCAAAGAAGTCAAATCTATTCTACTGTAGGAAGTCATCTAGCAATATGTGTGGTGAAAACATGACCAAATGTTCAAAGTGTTATGTGGAATCTGACAATGATGATCATATGCATGGATTTAATAGAACTAAGAAGTTATCTTGTGTAAAAGCTTGAAGAAAAAAATATTGTTTCTTATAAATATTGACAGGTTATAAAACATCCTTGACATTTTGGTTCTCGTTCATGCAAAAGTCACCACCACAGTGCTTAAGTGTTCTGGGTGGTTGTTAGAGGGTGTCTTACTGGCTTCTAAAGCTTTTATCTGCCAATGTAAAATCTTAAGTGTAATTGTTTTGAAAAATGGAAGCACACCACTCTGCATAATCTGAGAGATTTGTTCATTAAAGCTCAAAACGGTTCTGTATATATACAGTGGGGCAAAAAAGTATTTAGTCAGCCACCGATTGTGCAAGTTCTCCCACTTAAAAAGATGAGAGAGGCCTGTAATTTTCATCATAGGTATACCTCAACTATGAGAGACAAAATAATAAAATAAAATCCAGAAAATCACATTGTAGGATTTTGAAAGAATCTATTTGCAAATTATGGTGGAAAATAAGTATTTGGTCACCTACAAACAAGCAAGATTGCTGGCTCTCACAGACCTGTAACTTCTTCTTTAAGAGGCGCCTCTGTCCTCCACTCGTTACCTGTATTAATGGCATCTGTTTGAACTCGTTATCAGTATAAAAGACACCTGTCCACAACCTCAAACTGTCACACTCCAAACTCCACTATGGCTAAGACCAAAGAGCTGTCAAAGGACACCAGAAACAAAATTGTAGACCTGCACCAGGCTGGGAAGACTGAATCTGCAATAGGTAAGCAGCTTGGTGTGAAGAAATCAACTGTGGGAGCAATTATTAGAACATGGAAGACATACAAGACCACTGATAATCTCCCTCGATCTGGGGCTCCACGAAGATCTCACCCGTGGGGTCAAAATTATCACAAGAACTGTGAGCAAAATCCCAGAACCACACGGGGACTAGTGAATGACCTGCAGAGAGCTGGGACCAAAGTAACAAAGGCTACCATCAGTAACACACTGCGCCGCCAGGGACTCAAATCCTGCAGTGCCAGACGTGTCCCCCTGCTTAAGCCAGTACATGTCCAGGCCCGTCTGAAGTTTGCTAGAGAGCATTTGGATGATCCAGAAGAGGATTGGGAGAATGTCATATGGTCAGATGAAACCAAAATATAACTTTTGGTAAAACTCAACTTGTCGTGTTTGGAGGAGAAAGAACGCTGAGTTGCATCCAAAGAACACCATACCTACTGTGAAGCATGGGGGTGGAAACATCATGCTTTGGGGCTGTTTTTCTGCAAAGGACCAGGACGACTGATCTGTGTAAAGGAAAGAATGAATGGGGCCATGTATCGTGAGATTTTGAGTGAAAACCTCCTTCCATCAGCAAGGGCATTGAAGATGAAACGTGGCTGGGTCTTTCAGCATGACAATGATCCCAAACACACGCCGAATGAAGGAGTGGCTTCGTGAAGCATTTCAAGGTCCTGGAGTGGCCTAGCCAGTCTCCAGATCTCAACCCCATAGAAAATCTTTGAGGGAGTTGAAAGTCCGTGTTGCCCAGCGACAGCCCCAAAACATCACTGCTCTAGAGGAGATCTGCATGGAGGAATGGGCCAAAATACCAGCAACAGTGTGTGAAAACCTTGTGAAGACTTACAGAAAACGTTTGACCTCTGTCATTGCCAACAAAGGGTATATAACAAAGCATTGAGATGAAATTTTGTTATTGACCAAATACTTATTTTCCACCATAATTTGCAAATAAATTCTTTAAAAATCCTACAATGTGATTTTCTGGATATTTTTTTCTAATTTTGTCTCTCATAGTTGAGGTATACCTATGATGAAAATTACAGGCCTCTCTCATCTTTTTAAGTGGGAGAACTTGCACAATTGGTGGCTGACTAAATACTTTTTTGCCCCACTGTATATATATATGGCTTGACAGTAACACAAGTGGAATTTTTGAAGGGGCAAGTGAAAGAAGATAATTTTACTTGCCAGACCGGACAACTAATCTGATTAAAACATCTAATTTGGGATGCACCGAAATTTCGGAGAGAATGTTACTGATTTCCTTACATTCTGTGTAAACGGCAATTAATAATGGATAATCAACCGTAACAAGGTCGAGGCTCAGGCAGCCTGTCTGTGAGAGAATCTCGTGGAGAAATTAAAACAACTGAACACAACTGCACACAGAAGAAACATACAAATTTACTTAGTTTTTATATTTATAACATACAGCCTTTAAGCAACATGTCACGACCAAGAGAATGAAGTTTTCCATGAAAATCACGATTGCAAATTTTAATTATCAGAATCAGAATCAGAATTAGCTTTATTGACAGGTATATTTGCATTTACAAATCATTTGTTTTGGTGAAAGAAGCTCCACAGTGCGACAGAATGACAGTGACAAGACAAGACTGTCAATCCTCTGTTGTGTGTGTCGTGTTCCTGCCTCTTGTGTCCATATTTGGTTTGTTTCCTGTCCTTGTTATGTGTCATTATCAGTTAATTCTTGTCCAGCTGTGTTTGTCAATTATCTATGATGCTGTATTTATATTTATAAAAAAAGTATTTAGTCAGCCACCAATTGTGCAAGTTCTCCCACTTAAAAAGATGAGAGAGGCCTGTAATTTTCATCATAGGTATACCTCAACTATGAGAGACAAAATAAGAAAAAGAAATCCTGAAAATCACATTGTAGGATTTTATAAGAATTTATTAGCTAATTATGGTGGAAAATAAGTATTTGGTCAATAACAAAATTTCATCTCAATACTTTGTTATATACCCTTTGTTGGCAATGACAGAGGTCAAACATTTTCTGTAAGTCTTCACAAGGTTTTCACACACTGTTGCTGGTATTTTGGCCCATTCCTCCATGCAGATCTCCTCTAGAGCAGTGATGTTTTGGGGCTGTCGCTGGGCAACACGGACTTTCAACTCCCTCCAAAGATTTTCTATGGGGTTGAGATCTGGAGACTGGCTAGGCCACTCCAGGACCTTGAAATGCTTCTTCTTCACGAAGCCACTCTAAGTTGCCTAAGGTGTGTTTGGGATCATTGTCATGCTGAAAGACCCACGTTTCATCTTCATCTTCAATGCCCTTGCTGATGGAAGGAGGTTTTCACTCAAAATCTCATACATGGCCCCATTCATTCTTTCCTTTACACAGATCAGTCGTCCTGGTCCCTTTGCAGAAAAACAGCCCCAAAGCATGATGTTTCCACCCCTGCTTCACAGTAGGTATGGTGTTCTTTGGATGCAACTCAGCATTCTTTCTCTCTCCAAACACGACAAGTTGAGTTTTTACCAAAAGTTCTATTTTGGTTTCATCTGACCATATGACATTCTCCCAATCCTCTTCTGGATCATCCAAATGCTCTCTAGCAAACTTCAGACGGCCTGGACATGTACTGGCTTAAGAAGGGGGACACATCTGGCACTGCAGGATTTGAGTCCCTGGCGGCACAGTGTGTTACTGATGGTAGCCTTTGTTACTTTGGTCCCAGCTCTCTGCAGGTCATTCACTAGGTCCCCCCGTGTGGTTCTGGGAATTTTGCTCACAGTTCTTGTGATCATTTTGACCCCACGGGGTGAGATCTTGCGGAGCCCCAGATCGAGGGAGATTATCAGTGGTCTTGTATGTCTTCCATTTTCTAATAATTGCTCCCACAGTTGATTTCTTCACACCAAGCTGCTTACCTATTGCAGATTCAGTCTTCCCAGCCTGGTGCAGGTCTACAATTTTGTTTCTGGTGTCCTTTGACAGCTCTTTGGTCTTGGCCATAGTGGAGTTTGGAGTGTGACTGTTTGAGGTTGTGGACAGGTGTCTTTATACTGATAACGAGTTCAAACAGATGCCATTAATGCAGGTAACGAGTGGAGGACAGAGGAGCCCCTTAAAGAAGAAGTTACAGGTCTGTGAGGCCAGCAATCTTGCTTGTTTGTAGGTGACCAAATACTTAATTTCCTCCATAATTTGCAAATAAATTCTTTAAAAATCCTACAATGTGATTTTCTGGATTTTTCTTCTTATTTTGTCTCTCATAGTTGAGGTATACCTATGATGAAAATTACAGACCTCTCATCTTTTTAAGTGGGAGAACTTGCAAAATTTGTGGCTGACTAAATACTTTTTTGCCCCAGTGTGTATATATATATATATATATATATATATATATATATAATTTTATACATACAGTGTTAATGCTTAGATTCAAGATTAGGCTACTGTAATTATACAGTGAGATTTAGGTACATATATGGTCAAGAGGAAGGTTAAAAACAACTGAATGTAGTTTAGTGTAATTTTGCGATTTTGGTCAAATAATTTGCGCATTTGCTGCTGCCCTAAAGCTGCGTTCACACTAGACTTTGAGCATGCAAAATTCCCTCGCATGCTGCAACGGTCGTGATATGACGTCATGCTCTGCATCTTCTTTAAAAAAAGTTAAATTCAACACGTAACAAATTATAATGCCTCTAAAATGTAAAAACACACAATCTACTCCACTTTCCTGCAGCGCTGTAGTTTTAAATTTATGTTCTTTTAATTCAGCTATGAGGTCATGCTGTGCCGTATCAATCTGTCGTTGGTCACACGGTATCACGTGATGCGAATTCGCAGGCCAGAGTTCACCAAGCATGAACTTTGGAACGCAGCGAAGTGCGAAACTTTTCGCATGGGCTTGCGTTTCCGGTCTAACGCAACCGGTCCATGACTCCAGTCCATCAATTAACATATGGTGAAATGAAAAGATGTGTGTCTGTAAGACACAAATCCATCATTAAGGTTATATGTATATATATATATATATATATATACTGTGACAGGTCCCAAAGCTTCATCAGCGTTGCCCTGGAAACAAGCGAGTGTAAAGAAAGGTGATGGAAGAACAGCACACCTTTGGAGAATTTGGTTACTTTCAGGTATTATATCATAAATACCAACCAACTAAAGTCTGGATCTAAAGCCCTCCTCATCCAGCGCAAAAGCGCGACTTTTTGGTCACAGAACAAAGGAATGTACGGAACGCGTTCTATAAGACATTCTCATTTCATGACTTTCAAAAACATCTACACAAGAAACATATGGATATTAATGTTGTACTCTTTCTCTCATAGGCTTGACGTGATTATTGTGAATGTGAACTATTTGGGACAATGTGGGTGACTTTTTAATCATGCCTTAAACTGTAATGTGTAGGTTGTGCCCAATTGCTATGTTTAGTCTCTAAAAGAAGCTGGCATCGTAAGTCATAAGTGGTGTTGATAACCGTTAAACTTTAGCATCATGTGTGACTAAACATATATAAAATCTGTAAGTTTGTATCTTCCACGGAATGAATGAAATATTGGATCACGTGGATTAAACCCCAGAAAGCCTGGACATGGGCGGGGCTCCGCCCCATACAGACACTCTGATTCGATCAGCCGCCTGTGGGCAGGGCCAAATCGGACTGTTTAAAACAACGCGCCAGTCGCAAAACGCTCTCTCTTAAAAACTCTTCTTGTGCTTCTGAACTCTCTTGCTTCTCCCTCCAACGCGCGCAAGGTTGACCTGGAAGCCGGTCCGCTGGACTCTCGCCTTGAAAACCAACCATCTGAAGAAGTCCAAGACCGTGCTAAAGCCGTAACATCGCGGAACCAGCAGCGTAACGACACTTTCATCTCAACGCAGACCCAGCATCAACCCCGTGATTCCAACACGGCTCCCCGGTGACTTCACGCAACAGCGAAGCGAGCCAGCAGAGTTTTCCCAGAGCAGCACGTGGAAACCCACGCGGCGAGCCAGCAGAGTTTTCCCAGAGCAACGCTGAAACCCAATGGGAAACGAAACTAAAGCAACAGCCTGCTTATCCAACAAAAGCAAGTATCAGCATCTCTATTTCTGACTGAACTGGTCAATTTTGATCTGAACGCAGAAACAAAGCATAGGCATTTGTCGTGATCTTTTATGGTTAGCCAAGTTATGAAATAATAAGAGTGCTATTCTTTCAACCTTAACCTCAAAACTCCGTATGCATGTGTGTGTTTGTGTGTATTACGTATGTTAGAATATTAGTATTGTAAATAAACCTTGTTTCATTGTATAAAGAATTGTCTCTGGAATGTGATTTTTAAGTATTTTATCCTTATTGCCACCAAGATAACGGTACCTAAGCTCGAATTTGAGAGATTAATAGAATATACGGTTTAGTGATCGCTGGACGACCACTTAATACAGTATAAATTGTAAGTTAAATATTAATATTACTTTAATCAAGCAATATTGAATCTTTAACAATAATTCCCGGAGCTGAAATAATAGCTTCATATTAAATTGCATTACACGAGGAACACCTGCCTGTCCTCATCACAGGCTGATCGGTCCCAGCTGCAGCTCATCATGCGGCGGCTACATAAGCCATAGAAGCCCTGCCACAATTGAGACACTTCTCCATGAGACTGAGCATTAACTCGCCCTCTCATTTCTCCCACAGACAGCAGCGTGTGACCGACCAGCCCCACTGGAGCACAGCACGGACTCACTGCACCGGGATAGAAGGAAAAGAGCACTCACAGCACCGGAGCACCCACGTAGACTTTTTCCCCTCCTGGCCCTTCCTTCCTTTTTAATAAATCCACCCTCCGGGGCATTTATCCAGCAATCCTTGTCGTGTGATTCCTCACCCCATGACACAGGTGGAGAATGCTGGCAATTTAGTGAATAATCACCGACAAGTGATCTCCTTCACCTTTTCTTTTTTTTGTTGGTTATCTCTGGTTTTCTGTCACAGGCAAGTGCTCCTCCCTCAACATGGATGAAATCCAATGGTGGCATCCGGATGACTGGGAACGGGCACTGGCTCCCCTGCTGACGGGTGAAGCTCAGCGTGCATACTTTGCTCGTTCCGCCACCTCCGCCTATCAATATGTGGAGGTCAAGCAAGAGATCCTAGGCCGCCTGGGGTTATCCCCTATTTGTGTCGCTCAGTACTTCACGCAACATTGGCGTTGTTGGAAGGAACACTGGAAGGGGAACACTGGAACACTGGAAGGGGCTCCATCGGCCAGTCAAGTGGTGGAACGCATGGTAATAGATTGTCTTCTCCGAGCACTTTCCCGTTTTCACCGACAGATGGTTGGAATGAGGAACCCAACCACCACCTTGGAGCTTGTGGAGCTATAGATCTGGCAGATACAGCCCAACACCGGGATGCTGGTAAGCGAGCGCCACCGTTTCCCTGGAGGGTGGTTCAAGGGCGACGCGCGCCGGAGGGCACCCAGCGATCACTGAGCAGGCCGGCAGCTCCCTCTTCGCGGGATGAACCCATGCCGACAGAGGCTCCCGCGCTTCCTGCGCGGACCTGGCTGGCAGGCTGCATTGTGCACCGTGACCTGCTGGTTGGAGCTCCAGAAATGGACGTGAAGATTAACGGGAAGCCGTTCCGGGCCATTTTGGATTCCAGCATTGCAGTCAGTCTGGTGCAGTCTCACATTCTCGCTCCCCGCATGATTGTAAAAGCTTCCTCCCCATAACCTGTGTCCACGGGGATACAAGACAAGTTCCCACTCACAGAGTGACAATTTCTACCACTCCCGGTACCTGGCCCGTAGAAGTAGGGGTGGTGAAGGATCTTCCCGTGACCATGCTGATCGGGAGAAATTGGTCCAGCCTGTTCCACCCCCGGAAGTGCTGTCCTTCTTGCAGCAAGTGTTGGAGCGAAGGCTGTCTCCCTCCACCCTCAAAGTCTATGTAGCTGCGATTGCTGCCAACCACAGCCCCGTGGAAGGGAAGTCGGTGGGGAAGCATGACTGGGTCATCAGGTTCCTTAGGGGGGTAAGAAAGTTTGAATCCTCCATGCCCCCCCCCCCCCCCTCTATACCCATTTGAGCGCTTGCAAGCAGTGGAGTTGAAGTTTCTCTCAATGAAGACTCTACTCCTGCTTGCACTAGCCTCCATCAAGAGGGTTGGGGACCTGCATGCATTTTCGGTCGACGATTCGTGCCTAGAGTTTGGACTGGCCGATTCCCATATAATCCTGAGGCCCCAGACCAGCTATGTGCCCAAGGTTCCCACTTCTCCCTTCAGGGACCAAAGCGCTGCCCTCGGAGGAGGCAGACCCAGCCCTAGCTTTGCTTGCCCCATCCGAGCGTTGAGATGCTACGTTGACAGGATCCGTGGCTTCAGGACCTCAGACTAGCTCTTTGTCTGTCACAGAGGCCGGCAGAAAAGGGAAATGCCCTCTCCAAGCAGAGGATGGCCCACTGGATAGTGGATGCCATCACCTTGGCTTATCAGGCACAGGATGTGCATTGCCCATTCAGGTTGAGAGCTCACTCTACAAGAAGTGTGGCGTCCTCCTGGGCGCTGGCTCATGGTGCCTCACTGACAGATATTTGTCTCCTCCATCCCCTCGGCAGCTGGACGTGGTGGAGCGTCCGGCACCAGGCCATCACTAGATGAATCCGCGAGAACCGGTGGAGGGCTGGGGTCCATCTGTAGAGACCTATTGAATCCCATATGTGTAAATTCCACAGTTTAGCCTTAGAGCCTGTGTTTCCCGGCAGAATTCCTGCTACTCCCAAGAGGGTTACAATCACCTCAAATCTTCCATACGCACCTGAGTATTGTCCATATGTGTATCTGCTTCTGAACCTCCTTCTGGAAAGTTGGAGCTTCTGCCGCGTTCCTGTTCTAAGCTGAACGGATACGTTTTCCCAGTGTTATCCAGTCCTATTGAGTGGGTAGTGCCATAGCAACAGTAACTGATCTTCTTGTGGGAGCCCTAACCTGCACCAAAAAATTGGGGTGCAGGAGGCTTCCACGGGACACTGGAAAGGGCAATATCCATGGCCTTTTGGTAGGGATCCTAATTCGTCGGTCATCCGACGTGACGTAGAGAGTGACCGACTGATAGAGAACGTCTCGGTTACGTATCTAATCCTCGTTCCATGGAGAAGGGAATGGAGACGTCACGTCCCGTCACCATGGCTGCTGTACTACCGCTGGGCAGCCGGATCCCGGCTCGGCTCCTCAACGAAAACCTGAATATGCGATGCACCTGCTGCCTTTTTATACTCGCGCTGGGATCAGTGGCAGCTGGATGCAATAATTGCATGCCAATGTGCATTGGCTCGTTTAGTTTACACTCAAAGTGGATTGGTCTCTCTGCGAGATCCCAATTCGCGGTCATCAACGTGACATCTCGTTCCCTCCTTCAGGGAACGAGGGTTACATACTTAACCGAGATGTTTCCTCGAGGGAACAAGACGATGCATCCGGAGACGCTATGGGAGCTCCTTCAGCGTGACCGGCTCTGAATACACATGTAATCTGTCCAATGGCTGGATGGAAAGTATGGCCCCGAGACGCAGCGTCTCGTTCCCTCGAGGAAATAGGATTACATACGTAACCTGGGACATTCCTCATCAGGAACTCGAGCTGCGTCCGGAGTGGGGCTGTCACGATATTAGATTTTTCATATTACGATTATTGTGGCCATAAGAATTCACAATGTCGATATATCGCGATATTTATAGAAACTTTGGTGGGGAAAAGATATCAGTCAAATTATTTTTTACTTTTTTATTGAGTTTTTTCTTTTTCACCCAATGAACATAAGGATACTGATAAACACAGGGCACAAGACTCTGGCTATCTCTGTCTTCTTTGGAGCTCCTATGAAATAACAAGAGTGAAAATACTGTCTTTACAATAAGATGTAATTTTTACATTAATGTATTAACTAACAATACATTTATTACACAATTTATTAATATTTGTTCATTTTAATAAACATACAGTTGTTCATGTTAGTTCACACACAGTACATTAATGTTTACAAACACAACTTTTGATTAAAAAAATGCATTAGTTAATGCTGAAATTAACATGAACTGAGATTAATAAATGCTGTGGAAGTATATTGTTCACTATTAATTCATTTTAACTAATGTAATTAAATTATGTTAACTAATGAACCTTCTAGACCAAACTAATGAACATCTAGACTGAAACTTTAACCTGCTAACTTGTGTACTCATATTTTAAGCTCTTTAACCTAAAGTTGCACCAGCGCTGAAGTCATGCAGTAGGCGGCTGATTCAGTATTAATGTGGGTCTAGAACGACCGCAGATGAGGCATTAAGTGCATGGCACTGCGACCAGCTGAACATTTTACAGAGTTTAATACAGCAATTTTTCAAGATCAGTTTTAATCATGTAACTGTTAACAGATTTGAACAAATAAATAAATTGTTACTACGCACAGGCCTAATTGATTGCAAATACAAAAGTAAGATTTAGTAAAGAAAATGCGGTACTTATTAAAATAATCACCCTTTAATTAAATATATGAACACAGAAAGCCTCTGGTAACAGGTTAATGTAACATTTCCCATTCTATGACTAGTAAAATAATGACAACTTACTCTGATGAACACAGCTCTTCTGCCGAGTACATTTAGTCATTTTGCAGACGCTTTTATTCAAAGCGACTTACAATTGGGGAATACATAAAGCGATTAATCTTGAAGAGGCAAACAAACAGAGGAAGTGCCCCTAACACCAAGTCTTAGGCATTGTTCAAATAAATACAAGCTAGCAAGGGAAGGAGAGAAAGATGAAGATTGGCACACCCAAAAAATAGGAATTTTAACTCAGATTAAATTCTTATAATTTCAGATACTGATTCGGGCGCCAGGTAGAATTCAATCTACCAATTAGAATTTAGAATTTGGGTTTAATTTACAACCAGGATAACTCAAACCACCAATTACACAAAAAATGTCAATACAAAAACAAAATAATAATGCATCAAAAAAGGTTGCTGTGGAAACGTAATTGATATATTGTTCAATGCTCATCAGAACAGTACAATTTACACAATTAATCTCAAGTTTCACACTGTAAACAGAGTCATTTGAAGACGTGTCAACCCAATAGTTCATGTCAAACAATAGTCTATGAAAAATAATTTCCAACAAAAACAACTTCAAGGAAGCACAGCCGTATTGGACTTTGTTTCAATAATCACAGTATTCAAAGATCATCAGTTCAAAATCATCAGTTCTCAAAAAAACTCATCAACAAATATCATCAACAACGAAAACTTTGTTCGTGAAATGTATGTTTGCTCATTGATCGTGTGTGTGTGCGTGTGTGTGTGTGTGTGTGTGTGTGCGTGTGTGTGTGCGTGTGTGCGTGCGTGCGTGCGGTGTGTGTGTGTGTGTGTGTGTGTGTAAACGCTGCCTGACGGCTGCGTAGGGACACTGTGGGAAGTCGAAGAGGAGTACGTGGTTTAGAGTACCTGAGTCGTCGTCGCTTTTAGAATCAGCACGTGGTGAGAGCAGAGCTGAAAGTGCAGCGGATACTGCGTCTTTGTCCAGTGAATGAGGAACACGTCTTGGGTTGGGAAACCCGCATGAGATCCGCAACAGCGCTGCAGGTGGCGCCGGAGACGCAAGTCAGACCAAGCCCGGCAGACAAACCATTTGTCCGTACCAGGAACAGGAACAGGCAATACTCCGTTAACGACCAGGCCACGCTCTGCAGTCCGTATCAGGATGAATTGATAGTGCAAGCATTCCTTTGTTTGGCATTATTAATCCTCTCATGCATCTGATTCACAACGTGTCACGCTCAGTGGCAGCGGCGGTAAGCAGCACTCAACCACTCACTCTTTTAACCACACCTCTTTACGTAACTCCCTTTTTGCGTAACCCCCATTTCTCTTTCCTCTTCCTCTTTTATTCACAGATCTCCACTTACGATTCTGTGACGTCAGCTTTTGTCTCTTTCGTGATTGGAAAAATAGTTAATTGAGGTGCGGTTCGTTGCGAGACGAACTTGTCACAAGTTATAGAAAAAGGGAAGAACTTTTTTTTTTTATGAAGTCAAGTAGTGTTGAAAGAGATGAGTTTTCAGTTGTTGCTTGAAAATTGACAGGGATCCAGCATTCCGGATGGGGGTGGGAAGATCATTCCACCAACCAAGAACGGTGAACGAGAATGTTCTGGAGAGTGATTTTGAGCCTCTCTGTGATAGTACCACGAGGCGTCGCTCACTAGCAGATCTCAGACTTCTGGAGGGGATGTAGATTTGTAATAGTGAGTGGAAGTAGGAGGGTGCTGAGCCTGTGGTTGTTCTATATGCAATCATCAGTGTCTTAAACTTGATATGAGCTCCAACTGGTAGCCAGTGCAAGGAGACAAAGAGAGGTGTAACATGTGCTCTTTTGGGCTCGTTGAAGACCAGTCGTGCCGCTGCATTCTGAATCATTTGTAGAGGTTTTGATTGTGTTTGATGGAAGTCCAGCCAGAAGAGCATTGCAGTAGTCCAGCCTAGAAATGACCAGGGCCTGGACAAGAAGTTGTGCAGCATGCTCTGTCAGAAAGGGCCTGATCTTTCTGATGTTGTGAAGTGCAAACCTGCAAGATTGAGCAGTCTTTGCAATGTGCTCTTTGAAGGTCAGCTGAACATCAAAGATTACACCAAGATTTCTGACCGAAGCTGATGGGATAATTGTTGATGAACCAAACTGAATCGTGAAATCATGCTGTAGAGTTGGAGTGGCAGGGAAGACAAGAAGCTCAGTCTTTGCCAGGTTGAGCTGTAGGTGATGTTCTTTCATCCATGCCGAGATGTCTGCCAGGCAGCCTGAGATCCGTGAAGCTACCATTGGATCATCTGGTCGAAATGAGAGATAGAGCTGTGTGTCATCAGCGTAGAAATGGTAGGAGAAACCATGTGCCTGTATGATGGCACCCAGTGATGTAGTGTATGTGGAGAAGAGGAGGGGTCCAAGAACCGAGCCCTGGGGAACCCCAGTGACCAATTGATGTGCTTTGGATACCTCCCCTCCCCAGGCCACCTTGAAAGACCGACCAGAGTAGCTGCGAGGCTGCATCTTCTTCTTGTTTGACAGGTGTCAGGGTTAAGGTGCAATACTGCCACCTCAAGGTCAACCAGGTACTGGATTATTTATATGTGGTGTTAAGAGTCCTGTTCATTTTAAATATTGCGGTCATCGCTAATACCGGTATATCGTCACACAATAAATTAACACGATATCGATTATTGTTGCTTTAAATATTATGGTTATCGTCAATATATATCGTAACAGCCCTAGTCCAGAGACGTTATGGGAACGAGATACCCACGCCACCAGACTTACAAGTCCCTGTTCAGTGCTCTCACCGGACACACACAATTAAGCTTTTGCTTATCTGGCTCCCTGAAGGGAGGAGGACTAAATGCCTGTAGTATGACATGCTGTGGCGTGACATGAGGAACTTTGGGGGTATACCCTACGCGAGGGTACAAAAAGACTTTGGCCATGCCGGGCGCAACGTCAAGATGAGTGGGGGCCACTGAAAGGGCCTGCAGATCCCCAACTCTCTTAAGAGAAGAAATTGCCAGAAGAAATACATCCTCTGACTCTGACTCTGCGTGCCTCGTTCCCAAACAAACCACACACAGGCTGTGTGTATCACCTGCAGACATGTAATGTTTGCAGGGAGGAACACACCGCCTGTAATGTGTTTCGCTCTTGCCCTCTAATTGCTTAGCCTTAAACTGGTTTTTAGACATGCTTGCTAGTAGACAACACCAAATAAGACAGAAAGTACATAGAGAGCTGGCTGAATGACAGAAAGCTGATGCCAGTTTCACCGCATGTGCTTTTACACCAGCTGGTCATTACATCACCTCGCCCATGACGTCCCGCCTATACATTAAACAGATTACATGTGTATTGAGAGCCGGTCAAGCTGAAGGCATTCCCATTGCGTCTTCGGATGCAGTTCGAGTTCCTGAAGAGGAACTAAACTAGAGGTATTTCATATTGCTTGGAGGGAAAGTACCTAATCTTACAGAAAAGCATTAACCTGTTAAGCTGCATGAGGATGCTGGCGCTCTGAACGTTCTTTGTTTGCACATGTCATTGTTTACAAATAGATTAAATTAAATGGGAAAAAATTATTCTTGACAAACTACATATCATTCCGAATGTCTAAGCCTCAAGCATCGATGATAGATCGCTGTTTTTCGATGGAAATCTTATAAGGAATGTATTTGCTAAATATGTTTAAGCAGTACACATCTTACCATCCATAATAAAAAGCAGTACATGCCAGCTTCGTGTAATATTGAGTCACAAATGCATCCACTGCTGTAAATCCCGGTTTAGCTAGAGAGGTAAGGGTCCACGGAACAACATCCTATCAAGCACTTTAGTCCAATGAAATAATAACATTGTTATATGGACTGATATTTCTTTGTTTATGTCTCCTTTCTTCAGGGATAGTTATTGTTTGTATCCGTTTTGGAACAGCTCACGCTCAAAAAACTGTGTCTTGGTTGTAAAAAAACACATGGTTTTGTAGTATACAGTGTTACACACAGAACGAGACCATTCCAAAAAAAAGTGAACATTGTTTATTTGAATTCCAGCGTGCTCTCGCGAGGGCTATGATGCACGCTGTGACACACCTGTCATGTGATGGGGCTGGAACTTAGCGATTGGCTTTTTGGACAAAATAAACCTTTTTTGTTTGTTTTTTACATTTTTTATATATGTGTATGTGTATTTTATGGGGAATGTGGCTGTATCTGTATGATTAGCATCTGTGTGCATGATAATCAATGTGATTATTCTGACTGAATAGGGCTATCACTATGAATGCCAATCGGACGTTATAGACTATATGGCCCATTTCTTTGATTATCATCTGTATTACTGCACATCAGTGTGTCATTATTGACTATTAACAGCAATCATTGTAAAATGTCTGGCAATATCAGTGTATGTCTGGCACTCAGATTATGTACGTGAGTATGTACAACATACAAAGCATTTTTTTTCTTTCTTTCTTTTTATTACTCAAATTATTCTTATTGTATGTTTTAGTGGTCAAATAAATCACTATTATGATGTCTACAATTATGTCTATAATAATTGTATTATTGAAAAAACACAGTGGTATGTATAATGACTAAAATAGTTTAATAGTTTGTAGAACTCTTCAATACATTTGGTAAATAATTGTTTTTCCTCAAACGTGGGGGCTTTATAAATTCTCAGGAAAATTTAATTTTTCATGGTATCTTCTTCAGATTTGAAATATAAACGCAATTAAAAAATGTTTTTATTATTATTTAGTGTAGTACACTTTTTTCAAGGCACTTCAGTCTCCATAAATTCCAGAAGTCAAAGATCCTCTTTTGGCTATTATTATTTCGTCATTGTCATTAGGATATGTTCCCAAACCTTCAAATTGGCTGTTATTAAGCCTCTCATTAAAATAAAAACACAACTTGACCCCAAAGATCTAGTTAATTACAGACCGATCTCGAATATCCCTTTTCTGTCAAAGATACTAGAAAAGGTAGTATCCTGACAATTATATTCATTCTTAGAGAAAAATAGTATCTGTCAGGATTTAGACCGTTTCATAGTATTGAGACTGCTCTCGTTAGAGTTACAAATGACCTGCTCTTGTTATCTGATCGTGGTTGTATCTCTCTATTAGTACTACTGAATCTTAGCACTGTGTTTGACACTATCGACCACAACATTCTTTTGAATAGACTAGAAAACTTTGTTAGCATTAGTGGAAGTGCATTAGCATGGTTCAAATCGTACTTATCTGACCGCCATCAATTTGTAGCAGTGAATGAAGAGGTATCATATCGATCACAAGTGCAATTTGGAGTACCTCAAGGCTCCGTACTAGTACCGTTACTTTTCATGCTTTACATGTTAGGAAATATTAGGAAATATCATCAGGAAACATGGTGTTAGCTTTCACTGTTATGCTGATGATACCCAGCTCTATATGTATTCGTGCCCTGGTGAAACACACCAAATTGAGAAACTAACGAAATGCATAGTTGATATAAAAAACTGGATGACGAGTAATTTCTTACTGCTACATTCTGAAAAAAAACACAGGCGTTAATTATCGGACCTAAAACCCCCACATGTAATAACTTAGAACACTGTCTAACACTTGATGGCTGCTCCGTAAATTCTTCGTCATCAGTTAGGAACCTAGGTGTGCTATTTGATAGAAATATTTCCTTTGACAGCCTAAATTGAGACCTTTGCTCTCAAAGTCAAATGCAGAAATGTTAATTCATGTTAATTCAAACCCCTCGGGACTGCTATTGGCTTAGGAGGCTGTCAATCTTTATTAACTCCAGTGACGTCATGGCCTTTGCTGCCAATCCGGGCCATCGCCAGTCTTTTTAAAAAGACGTCTAGACGAACGCTAAGGAGAGGCGATTGTGGTTTTCTGCTCTGTTCTAGCTTTGTTAATTTGCCTCTCCTCTTGTTTTTGTCTTGTTATTTTCTTGTTATAATTGAAACTGTCATCTGGTTTACATTTGTGATTACCTTAATTTCAGCTTGCTTTGTTGTTAGCTGATGACAAGCTTCGCTTTGCCACAGGAGCTTTGGGCAGGTAATATGTCACGTGACGTACACGCTACAAACACCTAGTGATTCCAATGTATAGATACACCAGATTAGAAGTGAGCGCTACTTATGTATTCTTCTGTTTGGTTAGTATAGGGTAGGAAAGTAAGGCGCGTAAACGCCAAGATTTGCTTTCATTGCTTTTGTTTTTTTCCTTTAGGTAGGTTAGAGGTTGAAATTGAGTTAGATTGGTTTTGGTTTTGTTCTTTTCTTTTGTTTAGCGCCACTTGCGTCCTTTTCTCCTGTGGGGGTTTATTTTGTTTTGACTTATGTAAATATTGTATATAATTTACTTAACCCTTCTGGGTATTTAGTTTCTTTGTTTGTTGCAATTATCTATATTATTGTTGTTGCCATTAATATTGTTATTTCTTACTTTTCCTTAATTCTTGTAAAATAAAATGATCTTTTGTTGACACCTCCGGTTGTGCTTGTCTCTTGCCACCTGCATTGTCACAAGGCTGGTCACAATTTCAATATTACTACCATCTCTAGACAATGAATTAAAAGTTCGTAACATTTAATGGGGGCTCGTCCAGGATTTGTGACAGTTTCTTGTATATGCTGGTGGTAATTGACGGTACTTTAGTTGGAGTATTGCGATGGTGATAATATAATAATATTCATGACGGTAAGGGGAAATTGAATATTCTATATTTATTCAATTTTTCAATGCGGAATTGTGTAGTGTTTATTGTTTGCTGGCTGTACTTTGCGGGAATGTTTAGCCTGCAGAATTTTATTATCACCCCGTCGTTAGAGCAGATTGATTCATGCAGGAAGCAAGATTTGTTTCTGATAGCTGACCACTATCAGATTGGTGTGAGTAAGCAAAGTCTTAAGAGAGACATAAAGAGTAAATTGGTACAGTGCTTGATTGGGTTGAAAGTTCTCCCTATGTCAAATACAGCTGATGATGTTGTTACTGGCGGAGTTTTAAGCCATGAGAACGTTGCTGTGGAGCGTTTCAGCCTCGAGGATGAGGATCGGCAAAATGGTAAAGCTGATGCTGAGGCGGAGGTGGAGTCCGATGCTAAGGCCGGCTTGCCACCTTTTGATCCATTTTCTCCCAGCTCTGTTGACTCCAGAGAGGACGCGCGACTGAAGGTCCGGTTGGCCCGGTTGCATTACGAGGCTCAAGAGAAAGCCCAAGCACGTCAGGCTGAGCTAAATCTGCGTTTGGCAGTTCGCAGACTTGAGATTCAGGCTGACACACAGGTGAAGCTGCGACAGCTTGATCTACAGGCAATGGAGGTTGCTTCTGGATCAGCTGCGCAGCCAGACCCAGGTCAGGTCTCCACTGATGCTCCTCCGTCGGGTGACTCGTCTCAGCCTACGTTTGACGTAAGTAAGCATATTGCATTAGTACCTCAATTTAGAGAGTCAGAAGTGGACTCCTACTTTAGTGCATTTGAGCGCATTGCTATTTCTCTTCGTTGGCCTAAAGATGTATGGTCCCTACTTCTGCAATGTAAGTTGATGGGAAGAGCACTGGAGGTTTGCTCTACCTTGTCGAGGAGAGTGTAAAATACGACTCTGTAAAATCCGCTATACTGTGCTTATGAACTGGTGCCAGAAGCATATAGGCAGAGATTTAGGGGACATAAGAGGAATTCTACCCAGACTTTTGTGGAGTTTGCAAGGGAGAAAGGAATGTTATTTGATAAGTGGTGCGCAGCTAGTAAAGTGAATGATTTCAATTGCTAAGTAGAGCTTGTTTTGTTGGAAGAATTTAAAAGTTGTCTGCCTGAGCGGGTTGTAGTTTATCTTAACGAACAAAAAGTCACTTCGATGTCGCAGGCAGCTGTTTTAGCAGAGGAGTTCGTTTTAACACACAAAAGCGTTTTTACAACTGCACGCCCGGAGAAGACTCAATTTGTTCCTCTTCAACCGCAAAGTTCCCGTTTAAAAACCAGTCCACCTTGAACTCGAGAGAAACGTGAGTGTTTTTATTGTCATAAATCGGGACATGTGATTGCTGATTGTTTAATTTTAAAACGCAAACAGCAGCCCCAAACTAAAAGTGTCGGGTTTGTGAAAACCCTTAAATCAGCTGTTGCTAAGCCTCGTGAGGATAGAGTTGATGAAAGTTACCGACCTTTTGTTCTGAAAGGGTTGATTTCTTTGACGGGTAATAGTGAGGATCAGAATGAAATCAGGATGCTCAGAGACACAGGTGCAATGCAGTCATTTATTGTGGCAGATAAATTACACTTTTCTGATGAAACCTTTTGTGGTTCGAGTGTAATTGTACAAGGCATTGACATGGGTTGCATACAGGTACCCCTGCACCGGGTACATCTGCAGAGCGAATTATGTACTGGGTTCGTGCGAGTCGCTGTTTGCCCTTCGCTTCCTGTGAAAGGTGTGGAATTCATTCTCGGAAACGACCTGGCAGGAGGGAAAATAATGCCTGTTTTAGAGGTTGTTGATAACCCAGATGTTTTTTGTCAGTCAGAGGATTTGTCTGATACTTATCCTGACGTTTTCCCCGCGTGCGCAGTCACTCGCGCTCAGGCGCGCAATGAGGAAAGTGCCGTTGATTTGTCTGATTCTTTTATCCTGCCACTTTTTGTTGGTGAGGAGGCCCTGGATGCTATTGTACCTGAGAACCAAAATGTTGATTTGAAGAGTTCAAGTGCAACTATGGTTGATGTAGAAATGTCCAAATTAACTTTGTCTCGAGAGAAAATTATTGCTATGCAGAAAGAGGATAAGTCTCTTGTTCCTATTTTTAATTCTGTAGTTTCCCCTGATATGGTTAAACACCAGAAAGTTGCCTATTTTATTGACAATGGCTTGCTGATGAGAAAATGGTGCTCAAACACTGATAAGGATTTGGATTGGAATGTCGTGTATCAAATTGTTGTCCCTTTTCCTTATCGTCAGCATGTTTTATATTTAGCACATGATCATTTGCTTGCTGGTCATCTTGGAGTCACAAAAACTTACAATCGAATTTTGAGACACTTTTTTTGGCGAGGGTTAAAAAAAGATGTAGTTCAGTATTGTCGTGCCTGTCATTCTTGTCAGTTGGCTGGGAAGCCGAATCAAATTATTCCACCCGCTCCTCTGACACCCATACCAGCAATCGGTGAGCCGTTCGAGCACGTTATTGTAGATTGTGTTGGGCCGTTACCTAAAACAAAATCAGGTAACCAGTTCCTGTTAACCATCATGTGTGTGGCTACTAGGTTTGCGGAGGCAATTCCATTAAGAAAAATTACGGCTCCTGTCATTATTAAAGCCCTGGTGAAATTCTTTTCTACATTTGGTTTGCCGAAAGTTGTACAGAGTGATCAAGGTAGTAATTTCATGTCTAAGCTTTTTAAACAAGTATTACAGTCTTTGGAAATCACTCACCGTGTTTCAGCCCCGTACCATCCGGAAAGTCAAGGGGCACTGGAACGCTTTCACCAGACTTTAAAGTCAATGCTGCGAAAACACTGTCTGGACACGGCTCGGGACTGGGATGAGGGAGTTCCTTTGGTTTTATTTGCTGTAAGAGAGACCGTACAAGAATCCCTCGGTTTTAGCCCAGCCGAACTCGTTTTTGGTCATCAGGTAAGAGGCCCACTAAAAGTTCTTAAGGAACATATGTTGTCGGTTGATTCAAGTCCGAGTGTTAACATATTGGATTATGTTAGTAATTTTCGTGATCGGTTGCATGCTGCGTGTTCGCTGGCTAGAGAATCCCTAGCCAACGCGCAGAAGGGCATGAAGCGAAGGTTTGACCGTAAAGCAGTGGCACGTTCTTTCATGCCTGGGGATGAAGTGCTTGTACTTTTGCCTGTACTTGGGTCATCTTTATCTGCTCGTTTTTATGGACCTTATGTAGTGAAGAAGAAAATGAGTGAAACTGACTATATGATTAGTACGCCTGATAGGAAACGCCAGACTCGTGTGTGTCACATAAATATGCTAAAAGCTTACCATGTTAGGGAGAATCCAGTGGTGAAAGCCTCGGAACAGATCGCAGGGCCCGCTGTCTCTTCTGTCGCTGTAGCCATGGGGCTAAACTCCTTTCCTGGTAGTTTGAGTGCTGATGAGGATGGCGTGGTTCTTCGTAATGCTCCTCAGCAGTGCGTAAGGTTAGAAAATTCTGAGATATTAAAAGATCTAAATTCTTTTCTTGACCATCTCACTCCGGACCAGAAAGCAGACATTGTTGAATTGATTTCTGATTTTAACTGTCTGTTTAGTGATGTCCCTAAATTAACGAATGTCCTGCAGCATGATATTAATGTAAATGGTGCTCGCCCTATTAAGCAGCATGCTTATCGTGTGAATCCGACAAAAAGATCAGTCATGCGTCAGGAGGTAAACTATTTGCTGGAGAATGGTTTAGCCAAACATAGTTACAGCCCTTGGAGTTCACCTTGTTTACTCGTTCCTAAAAAGGATGGGACATTTAGATTTTGTACAGATTTTCGTAAAGTAAACGCTGTAACGGTGCCAGACAGTTACCCTTTACCGCGAATGGAAGACTGTGTCGATAACATTGGATCTGCTTGTTTTGTGAGTAAACTAGATATGTTAAAAGGCTACTGGCAAGTCCCACTAACTTTACCAGCATCGGAAATATCTGCGTTTGTAACACCTGACAGTTTTCTTCAATACACGGCAATGGCGTTCGGGCTTAGAAACGCCCCCGCAACATTTCAACGACTTGTAAACTTAGTGTTGGCAGGTGTACCAAACTGTAATGCTTATCTTGATGATCTTGTTATCTATTCTGTAGACTGGCCAGAACATGTCCGTTTATTGAGAATTGTGTTTGAACGTCTTGCCAAGGCTAATCTGACACTTAACTTGGCAAAGTGTGACTTTGGACAAGCGACAGTCACTTATCTTGGCAAAGAAGTTGGTCAAGGCCAAGTGCGACCGGTAGAAGCTAAAATCATAGCTATTTCAGAATTTTCAGTTCCTACTACACGTCGAGAGTTGAGACGATTTCTGGGTATGGCTGGCTATTATCGCAGTTTTTGCAGAAACTTTTCGACTATTGTCAGCCCTCTTACTGCCCTGCTTAGCCCGTCTAAACCTTTTGAATGGTCCGCTGAGTGTCAATATGCTTTTGACTGTGTGAAGACTCTTTTGTGTAATGCACCTGTTCTTCTGGCTCCGGATTGTTCTCAGGGTTTTAAACTGGAAGTCGATGCAAGTGCTTTTGGAGCTGGGGCTGTTCTTCTTCAAGAGGATAAAAATGGTATAGATCATCCTATTAGTTACTTTTCGCGCAAGTTTAATAAGCATCAGTTTAATTATTCCACGATTGAAAAGGAAGCCCTTGCTTTGTTGTTTGCTTTACAGCATTTTGAGGTTTATATTGGCTCCAGCAGTCTTCCTGTCATCGTGTTTACTGATCACAATCCCCTTGTGTTTTTATCTCGCATGTACAATCAAAATCAGCGTTTGATGCGATGGTCTCTAATAGTTCAAAACTATAACTTGGAAATTAAACACAAAAAGGGTACTGAAAATGTTGTAGCCGATGCTCTTTCGAGGGCTTAGTTATGGTGATATTATCACAAACTGGTTTGTTCTTAAGGGTGGGAGTGTTACGTCCCGGCAGGTGTGCCTTCGTCTCTTTCTCTCTCGCTTTTCTCTCCCTCCCTGTCATTTTCTTAGGATCAACCCCTCGGGACTGCTATTGGCTTAGGAGGCTGTCAATCTTTATTAACTCCAGTGACGTCATGGCCTTTGCTGCCAATCCGGGCCATCGCCAGTCTTTTTAAAAAGACGTCTAGACGAACGCTAAGGAGAGGCGATTGTGGTTTTCTGCTCTGTTCTAGCGTTTGTTAATTTGCCTCTCCCTCTTGTTTTTGTCTTGTTATTTTCTTGTTATAATTGAAACTGTCATCTGGTTTACATTTGTGATTACCTTAATTTCAGCTTGCTTTGTTGTTAGCTGATGACAAGCTTCGCTTTGCCACAGGAGCTTTGGGCAGGTAATATGTCACGTGACGTACACGTTACAAACACCTAGTGATTCCAATGTATAGATACACCAGATTAGAAGTGAGCGCTACTTATGTATTCTTCTGTTTGGTTAGTATAGGGTAGGAAAGTAAGGGCGTGTAAACGCCGAAGATTTGCTTTCATTGCTTTTTGTTTTCCTTTAGGTAGGTTAGAGGTTGAAATTGAGTTAGATTGGTTTTGGTTTTGTTCTTTTCTTTTGTTTAGCGCCACTTGCGTCCTTTTCTCCTGTGGGGGTTTATTTTGTTTTGACTTATGTAAATATTGTATATAATTTACTTAACCCTTCTGGGTATTTAGTTTCTTTGTTTGTTGCAATTATCTATATTATTGTTGTTGCCATTAATATTGTTATTTCTTACTTTTCCTTAATTCTTGTAAAATAAAATGATCTTTTGTTGACACCTCCGGTTGTGCTTGTCTCTTGCCACCTGCATTGTCACAAGGCTGGTCACAATTTCAATATTACTACCATCTCTAGACAATGAATTAAAAGTTCGTAACAAAGGGCTTGTTATGTCTTATGTGATCACGTTATTGTGAATTTTTGTATGTTTACAGTTTTGCATTATTCAAAGATCGACATTAAAGTTGAAGAAAAGACTCCTTGCATCTGTTGTTATTGGATGGCGTTATCTGTCTGCCAAATCAAGCAGGGTATTTGATAAGAGGGCAGAACAGTAAAACGAATCTCTTCAGTGAACAACTTCAAGTTTCTGAACCTCCACGGCGGGGAGCAAGCCAGCTCATAACGTGATTTTTCTTCTACCATGTCCAAGTCAAGCTCTAAGTCTGGATCTTTGAGGCAGGCATCAAATGCGTCTTGTTCATCGTATCACTCACGTGTCTCATCCGCTGTAAACACAGCCGCCGCAATGGCTAGAGCAGAAGCGGAAGCGGCAAAGGCAGAAATAGCATTTGCTAAGAAAGAAAGTGAACTGAAAATAAGACAAGCACAGCTTGAGGCATCATTAGAGACTTTAAGGCTGGAAAAGAGAGTTGCTGCCATACAAGCTAAGGCGGAAGCCTTCAAAACAGCTGCAGAGCTAGAATTGTACTAGACAGTTTGTATTTTATTTTACTTTTTTATTTTTACTTTTTATTTTATGTATAGGTAACCACTTTTACATATAGCATATGTATAGTCAAAGCTGACAGTAGGTCAGTTGTGTATAGGTTTATACTGTTTTACTTCGTGTGGTATATCTGTATTTATGTAGCACCGTGGTCCTGTGAGACACGACATCTCGTCCCGCTATATGTCCACACATGTAGAGGAATGACAATAAAGCTCAACTTGACTTGACTTGACTTGACTTGAATGCAGAGAGAAATCAAGTGTGATAGAGTTACCTATAGAGGACACAACAGAACGTACACAGGTGTACATATCAGAACAGACGAATAGTGTTGTGGATCCACAAATGCCAGTTGTGGATGGGCCATTTTATGATAGTGGAGGCATAAGCACTTCAGGAGTGCAACAGACACAGGCAACTGAACCCCACTTGCAGAAGGAAGGTCAGTGTACTCTTTATGCCACACCACCCAAGTCTCAGCCTTTTAATGTAGAGAGCGTGCAGTATCCTGCCATTTCACAATCAGCGGATGTCCGCTTTACATTCCCGAATCAGAATGAGGCATGCTCCCCATTACCTCCAGACATCTATCAACTACCATCTGCAGCATTTCAAGGCAGCGAGGAAAGGCGCCGAGACAGGCGAGTGATGCTCGACTATTCTCAGACTCAGTCAGTTACTCCCTCACAAGCTGGACCATATCAAGGTAATTCGTATGCAAATAATCAAATGTCCGATGTCGTCAAGTTTATCGCAAGACGTGAATTAGTGTCTACTGGCCTTATGC
This sequence comes from Gymnocypris eckloni scoliostomus, assembly GCA_027564155.1. NCBI lineage: Eukaryota > Metazoa > Chordata > Actinopteri > Cypriniformes > Cyprinidae > Gymnocypris > Gymnocypris eckloni. The sequence goes on along the minus strand of CM050414.1, from coordinate 49,080,385 downwards.
AGTTTAATGATCATCCAGAGACCTTTAGAGCATGGAGGGCATCCTTCATAAATGCCACTAAGGACCTTAACCTCTCGCCAAGTGAGGAGGTTGACTTGCTAGTTAAATGGCTAGGGCGAGAGTCAGCAGAGCATGCAAGACGAATTAGAGCAGTTCACATTAATCATCCACTACAAGGGCTCCGTCTGATCTGGGACTGACTTTATGAGACCTATGGCTCACCGGAAATGGTAGAGAGTTCTCTCTTCAAAAGATTGGAAAGTTTTCCCAAAATATCGAACAGAGACAGTCACAGACTACGTGAGCTGGGAGATTTGCTCATGGAGATTCAAGCAGCTAAGCAAGATGGTTATCTGATGGGTCTTTCTTATCTAGATACATCACGTGGAGTAAACCCAATAATACAGAAACTGCCATTCAGCTTACAAGAAAAGTGGCTCACAGTGGGATCTAAATACAAAGAGGACTACAAGGTTTCTTTTCCACCCTTCAAGTTCCTAGTAGACTTTGTAAGTCGACAAACTAAAATACGCAATGATCCAAGTTTCTCCCTTACGACTGTACAGGAAGAGTTTCGCAAGCCGAACAAACCTGTTTTTCCCCGAGCTGTCGCGACACACAAGACTCAGGTCTCTGCTGAGAATCCATCAGCTGCTAATGAACTCAAAAAAAAGGTAAACCCAGCAAAACAGTGCTTTCTGCACAATAAACCTCACCCTCTGTCCAGATGTAGAGGATTCAGGATGAAACCTATGGAAGAAAGGAAATCATTGCTCAAACAACAATGCATATGCTTCAAATGTTGCAGCTCCTTGTTACACATGGCGAGGAACTGTGATCAGGTCATTAAGTGTTCAGAATGTGGCAGCATTACCCACATAGCAGCGCTCCATCCAGGCCCAGCACCATGGATGATTGAGCCAAAACCCTCTACATCGGAGGTTCACAAAGTGAGTGAGGACATGCCTGTTGAGTCAGAGGTTTCTTCAGCTTGTACAGAGGTATGTGGAGACAGTCAACTCCCACGCTCATGCTCCAAGGTGTGTCTTGTGAAAGTATTTCCTGAAGACCACCCAGAAAAAGCAGCCAAAACATACGTTATACTAGACGATCAAAGCAACAGATCACTCGCAAGACCAGAATTCTTTGATCTGTTCGGCATTACAGAGTACAACGTTGCCTATACTCTCAGAACATGTGCAGGCACAGTTGAAACGGTAGGCAGGCTAGCACAAGGCTATCAAGTGTAATCCCTTGATGGAAGCTTAGTCTTACCCTTACCAGCGCTTCTGGAGTGCAACGATATTCCAGACAATCGCTCAGAAATTCCTACTCCAGAATTGATTAATAAGCACAGGCACTTAAAACATCTTGCCAGGTACATTCCAGAGCCTGATCATCATGCTCCCATTCTCCTACTGTTAGGTAGAGATATCATTAGAGTCCACAAAGCCCATAAGCAAGTGAATGGGCCACCAAATGCCCCATTTGCGCAAAAGTTGGATTTAGGATGGGTAATTATTGGGGATATGTGCCTTGGTAAAGTTCATAGGCCTACCCTTGTCCAAACTTATCGCACCAGCATTCTGGAAAACGGTCAGTCTACGTACTTTCACCCATGTCCTAACAATTACAATGTCAAGGAGAGCACTCAAAGACTAGCAGAACGGGACATATTTCAGAGAACAAAAGATGATGAGAAAACAGCTCCGTCTATTGAGGACAAACTATTGTTGCAGATCATGGAACGAGAAGTCTATAAAGACGATGAAAATTCATGGGTTGCTCCACTTCCATTCAAGCAGCCACGGCAATATCTTCCAAACAATCGTCCACAAGCTGTGGAACGCCTTAATTCACTTTTACGATCTTTCAGAAGGAAGCCAGAGATGAAAAAGGACTTTGTAGCCTTTATGGAGAAGCTATTAGAAAATAATCATGCCGAAATAGCTCCTTCAGTCAGTCTCAATGAGCAGTGTTGGTACTTACCTTCTTTCGGCGTATATCATTCTAAAAAGCCATCCCAAATCCGTGTAGTCTTTGATTCGAGCGCTCCATGCAAAAGTGTATCACTCAACCAAGTTCTCTTGTCAGGTCCTGACCTCAATAACAGTCTCCTCGGAGTCCTCATGCGTTTTCGCAAAGAGCCTGTCGCCTTCATGGTAGACATTCAACAAATGTTCCACTGCTTTAAAGTTCGACCTGCAGACAGGAACTATCTAAGGTTCCTTTGGTTTCATGAAAATAACCCAGAGAATGAGGTCACAGAGAACCGTATGAAGGTACACGTATTTGGGAACAGTCCTTCTCCGGCAGTGGCCATTTACTGTCTTCGTCGTGCAGCTCTAGAAGGAGAAGACAAATTCGGTCAAGACGCCCGACAGTTTGTGGAGCAAGACTTTTATATGGATGATGGGTTAAAATCGTTACCCTCCCCAGAGATGGCGATCAATTTGCTAAAAAGAACACAGGACATGCTGGCAGGATCCAATTTGTAGCTACACAAGTTGGCTTCAAACAGCAAAGAAGTCATGAGAGCATTCCCATCTGAGGATTATGCCAACTCGTTGAAAGAACTGGATTTAGGTGTCAATTCACTTCCTATACAGCGCAGCCTTGACCTACTTTGGAATTTGGACGCAGACTGCTTCAACTTCCATGTTCAAAATGATCAAAGGCCTTACACTAGGCGTGGACTGCTATCAGTGATAAACAGTTTGTACGACCCACTAGGATTTGTGGCTCCAATCACAGTTCAGGGAAAAATACTGCTAAGGAAACTGACTGAGGATGCTGCTGACTGGGATTCTCCCTTACCTGAGAACAATCGAAGGCTGTGGAAGGCATGGAGAGATTCTTTACAAGATCTGCAACATGTACAAGTCCCAAGAAGCTACGGGCCCACATCATTGTCTGGTGCTAAGTTCAAGGAGCTCTCTGTGTTTTCTGATGCTTCCGAGAAAGTAATTGCAGTGGTTGCTTACCTCAAAACAGTTGACTCAGATGGTAATTGTCATACGGGGTTCATCACAGGCAAAGCCAGGGTAGCACCACAACCAGAGCTCACTATACCTCGTTTGGAACTCTGTGAGTTACGAGAAACTCACAGAGTTAGATTTCTCATACGAGAAATACAACAGGAAACGTACGCTGATGAGATGCAGTGCCTCAAACATAACAAAACACTCCCTAAAACTAGTTCACTTCAGAAACTAGACCCTTTCATTGACCAAAGCGAACTGTTGAGGGTTGGAGGGCGTCTGGTTAAAGCAGATTTAAACTCTGAAGAAAAGAGACCCCTCATCATACCTGGTAGGATCCATGTAACATTACTTCTAATACGACACTTTAATGAGCAAACACACCATCAGGGACGCCACTTCACAGAGGGAGCGATAAGATCTGCTGGCTATTGGATAATAGGAGGCAAAAGACGGGTGAGTTGTCTCATCCATTCCTGTGTTGTATGCCGCAGACTTAGGAGGGGCTGTGAAACCCAAAAGATGGCGGATCTGCCCACCGACAGACTCAGCGCGGAGCCCCCTTCACAAATGTGGGATTGGATGTGTTCGGCCCCTGGTCAGTATCTGCTCGTAAGACAAGAGGTGGCTATGCAGAAAGCAAAAGATGGGCTGTGCTATTCACATGTCTAAATATCAGAGCCATTCATATAGAGGTGATTGAGTCCTTGAATACCTCCAGTTTCATTAATGCCTTAAGGAGGTTTTTGGCAATTCGGGGTCCCGTAAAACAGATTCGCTCTGATAGAGGCACCAATTTCGTTGGAGCTTGTAAAGACTTGCAAATTCCTTCTAATGTGGATGAGAAGGTGGTGAAGCAATTCCTGTCCAATCACAGCTGCATATAGAAATTCAACCCTCCGCATTCATCGCATATGGGCGGCGCATGGGAAAGGATGATTGGGCTTGCCCGCAGGATCTTGGATTCTAAGCTTCTTCAGATGACATCCTCCAAACTCACGCACGAAGTACTCACCACCTTTATGGCCGAAGTCACTGCCATTATAAACAACAGACCATTGATACCTGTGTCAACCGATCCAGCAGATCCTTTCATCCTAACACCTGCCACATTACTTACCCAAAAGACCGGTGCCAGTTCAGTTCCACCTGGAGATTTTGTAAAGCCTGACCTGTACAAACAACAATGGCGTATGGTGCAAAGCCTTGCAAGTACTTTCTGGGATAGATGGCGTAAACAATACCTTGCAACTCTACAGCATCGACGAAAATGGCAACATCAACAACCCAACATTTCCAAAGGATGCATAGTTCTGTTCAAAGACTCTCAGTCCAAACGGAATGACTGGCCCTTGGGCATCATAACGGAAACTTATCCCAGTCAAGATGGGAAAGTTCGTAAGGTTCAAATAAAAATCATTGGAAAGGATGGACCTAAATTGTTCCTGAGACCGATCAACGAGATAGTACTCCTTCTTCAGGAAGACTCTGAATAGAATATTCAGACAAACTGGAGTATAGGTTTGCCATTCCTTGAATACCAGACGGGGAGTGTGCTGTTCTACAAGAACATTCAATATTTAGTTTAATTCAAAAGTTATAGTTAGTCGACCTCTTCTGTTCAAAGTTGGGTACTGCATGCAATGTTGTGGAGTCCTTTTATGATGACATCATAATTACCAGTCAGATCTCCAGCAGCAGCAGACTAGATCATGCGGTTATGGCTGCTATAATTTCACGATTTAAGTTGATCCGAAGGCACATTCGGTATGAAAACATTTCTCTATTGTGATTCTACATATCTTATGTTTAGTTAATTCCTTATACTTTATATACCGGATGTTAACCTTATTGCCTTTATCATGTGAATTGTGTGATCAAATTCTGATGGCACTATGCTAGTAATTTTCTGTATAAAGGGCTTGTTATGTCTTATGTGATCACGTTATTGTGAATTTTTGTATGTTTACAGTTTTACGTTATTCCAAGGTCGACAGTAAAGTTGAAGAAAAGACTCCTTGCATCTGTTGTTATTGGATGGCGTTATCTGTCTGCCAAATCAAGCAGGGCATTTGATAAGAGGGCAGAACAGTTAGAATGCATTAATTAGGTCAACCAGAACCGGGAACCACTTCCCATAACACCCGATGTACTTGTTACATCATAAGAAGAATGGAATCTACGCTAATATTAGTCTGTTTCTTTCTTATTCTGAGATCACTGTTGCAGTCGTGCCGCTGCATTCTGAATCATTTGTAGAGGTTTGATTGTGTTTGATAGAAGTCCAGCCAGAAGAGCATTGCACTAGTCCAGCCTAGAAATGACAAGAGCCTGGACAATAAGTTGTGCAGAATGCTCTGTCAGAAAGGGCCTGATCTTTCTGATGTTGTGTAGTGCAAAGAATTTTCCTATTCTGATATTGGAAAGTTGCTTTGACACAATCTGTATTGTTAAAAGCGCTATATAAATAAAGGTGACTTGACTTTACTTAAACTAATGTAACCTTATGTTGAATTCATTATTTAATTTTACATTTTGTCAATACATGGTTTATATAAAAAATAATAAATGTTGATAAATCTATTTAGTAGGATTTCCATGTATTTTCATATGTGGCATGCAAAGTTTTTACACGTTTGTTAGAAAGATATTTCAGGCGCCTGCCCCTTTAAAGCAGAGAGCGCTTGGAAAAAAATAACTAGAAGCTCAATCGAGTGTGTGTGTGGGTGTGTGTGGGTGTTCGGCTGTTCTTGCTGTTAAGCAAGTTGTGCAAGACAAGAAGAAACTATAATTATCACCCTGGTAACCCGTGTTTTATTTATGTTATCCACGTGGAAGAGACTGGAGCATAGATATCAGAAAATAAGGGTTACACTAACTAATATGTTTTTTTATTACTGCAGAAAAAAGTAACATTCAAATAATAAAATTACAAAATATAAACAAATAAGACAAAATTATTATTATTATTTTTATATAATTTTTTTTACACTAAATTGTTGCTTCTGGGCAAAGTACAAGTCCATAATAATCCATAATAACCCTCTATCCAAAGTCCATCTCCTGTTGTCCTGTCAAATCCACCAGCATATTTGTTTAGGATATTTTCATTTGTAAACAGTGCTTGGTCTACTCTGTGTGTATTTCTTTCCTATATCTGAGACTTTTTACACTGGAACATTGCCTTATTGATTAATTTCTTAATTACAAACACACAGCTTTTCTTTTAACAAAACTTTGATATTTGAGTCTTTGTGATGTGTTTATCAGCTATTTGGATTCTCAGTCTAACGGCACCCATTTGCTGTAGATGATCCATTGGTGAGCAAGATATGTAATGTTGAATTTCTCCAAACTTATTATGATGAAGAAACAACTATCTAGGATGGCCTGAGGGTGAGTACATTTTTGGAAAATGTTCATTTTAGGTGAACTATTCTTTTAAGGTTTAACAACAAAACAAGTCTCTTCCTCACATGAGACGTGCTGCTGCTTGATAGCCACAATTGTAACTTCATACTTCTGTTTTGTTTGTTTGTTTTGTGACATTATCCTGTTACACAGTCAGAAAAACACAAATTGAATAAGCCAGTAGAACACAAATAAAGGTGTTTATATGCAGAGCAGTTTGTGACCTTTACCCAATTGAGTCGCATGGTTCACTGGTGAACTGCTTGGGACTGTGTGCATTCTTGTGGTGCCATTAGCCAATCAGCAGTGTGATGACACAATTTCCTCTAGCTCAAGAGTGATTAATTGCATGACATTTACAGCTCACATTACAGCAACTGCCATTGGGATTAATGGGAATGCTAATTGATAGCTTTCTCTAAGTATTATAAACTAACTTGGTAATATGCACGATTGATCTTTTAGGTTTTAGGCTACGTTTGAGATAGTAGGCACCAATGATCTAATGTACCTCTGTTTTTGAGTGAACATTGCCAAATTATACACAAATAATACTTTTTGATTACACTTTATTTTAATGTATCCTTGTTGAAACATAATTATAAATTTAAGTACTGAGTAATATTAAATAACTACATGTACTTTCTATATGGTTAGGGTTAGGGTTACTTGTATGTAATTATGCATAATTTATTGTTATTATAATAGTAAGTACATGTAATGTGTAACAAGAACACCTTAAAACCGGTTACCTGCTTTTTAAACTCAAAAGCTCAGATCAATGAGGCCTATGACCAAACATTTCCAAAAAGAAATACAAAACCTGTGCTAATTGAAAGGAAACAAGTTGGCAAAATGTTATAATATAGCATAATGTGAGATTTGCAAGCATTTCTAAAAGGCTGGCCATTTATGATGACCAGATCAGGTAAAGGATTTTCAGCAGAGCAGAGAAGAAATTGAATTCCTGAAAAAAGTTTTCCTCATTCCTCATCCTCATTTTAGGATAACCTGCAGTTTATCTCAAAATCAGAGGTAATACGCGTAATTAATTTATTAAGTTGTTTAAAATAATACATATTAGCATTTTACCAATGATGAATAACGTAAACAATGATCGGTCTTGATTATGCGGTCATGCAGATTATGCAGAATTCAAAATTAAGTAATAACTATACCTGTTACCTGCAAAAGAGAGAAAAAAACAAGGTTGAAGCAATTAAAAAAAGCTCCAGAATCTGTGTTGTTTCTCGTTTTCTGCAGTTGAGACCGGTAACACTGCTTGTATACTATTTACTGTATACATATGTTTAATTGGTGCATATGGACTCTTTTTGTTTGGCACTTCTTAGTGTAGTCTCTAGATATCTGCTGTGTATTTTTCCTGCCAGATGAGCGACGAGGCCTGGGCATCTACATCTGGGCATTTACATCTGTGAGTGTACGTGCAGCTCTGACTGTTGTTAGCAAGTGAAGATGGTAGCTCTGGGCCTGTTTACACTTGCTAATGAGCAGCAGCTTGCTAATGAGCAGCAAACTGATGCTTCTCAAGCTGCGCCTTAATCAGTCAGTCTTCCTCTGTCACCAACTTCCTCATTGCATAGATGCTCAATCAAGATATTCATCTAAGAATCAAACCTGCCAGTTGCTAGTTGACATGTAGTTACAAAGTTATGTCTAAAGTGGACTATCAAAATAAAGTGTTAACCAAAGTTTTGATAAATGTTTTCAGCACTCCATAACTGTTTCGGTCTAAACTAAAAAATATTTTTTTGACCGAATAGTTTTAGTTGCTGAAATGTCAGTGCATGACTAATAGAATCCTTCCTAAGACTGAAGTCTGATCTCTTGTCCTTCTCTTTACTCTTTTATCTCAGAAGCTTTTTATATAACTGACATTTGTACAGATATGAATATAGGTGTAAGTTTATATATCGATTCATCTATTCCTTAATTCTCCATTCTGCTTATCCTACGGCTGGAGTGCTGGAGCCTATAGACCTTATTCAGGGTGGAAGGCATATTGAATATTACACAGAAGAAAATAAGGCTATGAGAAACAGATTTTAGTCTTTATGATTTCATGCACTGTACACTGTAAAATAATTTTCAAAGTTGTAAAACATACCACTAATAAATAATCCTTATTTACAAGAATGTAAAACACCACTAATAAATAATCATTATTTACAAGAAAACAATATTTACTATATGCTAGACTTTTACTTCAAAGTTTCACATTTAATTCAATGCTTTACTTTACGTTCTCTTTCATAGGTAACTCTGCGCTGCGTAGCTTTACGCATCGGGAACGCCCACTGCGTGACCGAGTCTGAACCCATATAGAATCACGCCAATTCATTGGCTGATGGCATGACGCCATCTCTGACGCAATGACGTCGTCAGGTCATACTGGCGAATGCGCCATCCACTCCTCAGATTTCTCTGCCTTCACGAAGCGGTCACATTGCCCTTCGTTGTTGCGATTTCTGACCCAACTACCTTTTTGCGATCATCCATTTGCACTTCGGCGACTGCCTCAGTGGAACTTTGTTCTCCTCGCGGTGAAGTGCCATGGAGTTTCGCCGCTGTCAACCGCCATGCGCGCGTTTCATCGCTCGCGAATACCCACACAGTAAGTGCATTAAGTGCTTGGGGTTTCGCATGCACGTGAAGCGGTTTATGGGACCTCAAAATGCAAAATTTGCGACGATTTCCGTCTCATAACCCTCCGCCTCGGCTTGAGGAATCCTCCATTTTGGCGCGCATCGAGCACCTCCGCGGCTCTCGTGAAATCGCAGCCTCGGCCTCTCGTGGAGCCGCGAGCTGGGGTTCGGATGTCAAGCTCGAGGAGATGGAGAGTGAGCAGACAGGCCTCGCCTTTTCTCTCCCGAGCGCGCACGTGCGAATTCGCTGGTCAAATTTTTGCATGATTTTCTGTTTCCTAGCCCGAAGGCACGTGATTTCGTTTCCTTCGGGCTAGATGATGTTCTGCACACGGCAGCCTCCGACTCCGAGGATTTCGGGCCTGCTTTAGCAGATGCGCTACCGCCTAGCGGCCAGGAGGCACGGCCTTCAGCGGCCTACTCTGAGCTCGTGGACGTGCTTTCGCGCGCCACCGAAAAGCTCGTGCTGGATTGGCCCGATGAGCCCCGCGAGTCTCGAGCTTCGAAGCTCGACGAGCGGTTCCTCATTGGTGCACATTCCAAGCCTGAAAGGAGGAAGCTGCCATTTTTCAGCGATCTGCATCGAGAGATCTCCAGTTCCTGGAAGCAGCCATTTTCCTCCCGCCTTACTAACGCGGCGGCCGCTGACTTCACCAACCATGTGGGTTCTGTGGAGCAGGGTTACACCGCCATGCCGGTGATTGAGGATACTTTAGCCTCACATCTTTCACCCTCTTTGGCTCCTTCTTGGAAGTCCCGCCCCCTCCTTCCTTCCAAGCCGTGTAGGACCACTTCCGCCCTTATCGGAAAGTCCTACATCGCGGCCCTTCACACAATGGCCATCCTTCAGGCCTACCAGGCGGACGTCCTGAAGGAGATGGACGAAGGGACCGGCTTGACTCCTGAAGCCGTGAAGGAGCTACGAAGAGCCACTGACTTGGCTCTGAGAGCCACCAAGCACACCGCACGTGCCGTGGGGCGGTCTATGGCGGCTTCGGTGGCCGCAGAACGCCATCTGTGGCTCAATCTGACTGAGATTCGTGAGAAGGAAAAGGTGTTTTTGATGGACGCACCCATCTCACAATCTGGGTTATTCGGGGAGGTGGTTAGTGCTGTAGTGTTCCGCTCAGTCAAAACGCAGTCGGCTGCTCTCAAGCAATTCATGCCGAGGAGAGCAAGGGACTATTCAACTCCCTCCTCCTCTGTGTCTAGGGAGCAGTCGCTCCCCAGAAAGGAGCCCCCTAGCGGCGGAGCCCAGGCCACGCGCCCTTCCCCCACTACGGTTTGGGGAGCCCGTGGCCGGTCTTCTTCCCGCCAACAACCACGCAAGCGGGTTAACCTGAAGCGGCCCAACAAGCCTGCCGCTTCGGCTAATCCGGGTCGTTCCTGACCTCCGGGTCGGAATGAGGAGAGACGTTTCACCGTTACGGGGCGAGGCCAGACCGCGGAAGCGTTTCTGCCCGCCCCGAACGCGCTCTCCTCACTTAAATCTGTCACAGCCACCCTTCGAGGCTTGGTGTGCAGATCTAGTTCACCCTCATTTTTACTCGGGCTGGCAGTTGGGGGACGCGTTCGTCTTTCCCCCTTTGCAGCTCGTCCATTCGCCGCCGGCGAGCCGCATGTTAGGAGACACAGCTGTTTCTCTCCTGCAGTGTACGGAACCCGTGCCGGCCACCCGTCAGCCCAGCACTTCTCTCTCCATCATCCCGAGCAAGGACGCCGAGGGCTCTCCTTCACGGTGGAGGGTGCCGCTGCTTCCAGGCCTTCTCGACACCCCATCTCAGGTATGTCTTCCCTTACACGACACTCTGATTCCTCTGTCGCACTTCCTTCACGAATGGGAGCGTCTACCTGGGGTATCGCTGTGGGTTCTCCGCACAATTCGAACCGGTTACACTCTTCAGTTTGGAAAAATCCCCGCTTCGACGGGGTTCACCTGACAGTAGTAAACAGCGCCTCCAAGGCCTCTGTTCTACAACAGGAACTTTCCTCCCTCCTACAGAAAGGAGCAATAGAGGAAGTACCGCAGTCGGAAGTCGAACGAGGGTTCTTCAGCCGCTACTTCCTCGTTCCAAAGAGGGACGGCGGCTTGAGGCCTATTCTGGATCTACGGCGTTTGAATTTTTCCCTCTACAAAGGGAAGTTCAAGATGCTGACGATGAGAACCATCATGTCTCAGGTCCAGGAGGGAGACTGGTTTGTCACCATCGACCTGAAGGATGCGTATTTTCACATCCAGGTCGTTCAAAGACACAGGAGATTCCTTCGGTTCGCCTTTGGAGGGAAGGCTTACCAATACAAGGTCCTTCCCTTCGGCCTGGCTTTGGCGCCGAGGACGTTTACCAAATGCATGGATGCTGCACTGGCCCCTTTGAGGCTCCAGGGCATTCGTGTACTGAACTATCTGGACGACTGGCTCATTCTGGCTCACTCCAGGGAGCTAGTGAGTCGTCACAGGGATATCGTTCTCGGCCACATCCATTCTCTTGGCCTCAGGATGAACGCCAAGAAGAGTGTGCTCCTCCCATCTCAGCGAACTGTGTTTCTAGGAGTTCGTTTGGATTCCATTCAGATGCAGGCCCGCTGGCTCCTGCCCGGATACCAGTTCTTACAGCATGTCTGGCCCGCTTCAAGCTAGAGCCATCATGTCTCTGTAGGTACCTGCCGCAGGCTGTTGGGCCTCATGGCAGCAGCCTCCCTGTGTTGCCCCTAGGGCTGCTTCACATGAGGCCATTCCTTTGGTGGATGAAGGAGCTGAGGTTACACCCCACTGTACCAGCTACTCACCTGTCGCGCAGTTGCTGTCGACCCCTTTTAATGTGGCGAGACCCCGTCTTTCTCCAGAGCGGGTGAGAATGGGTGCGATCCACCGCCGCCATATGATCACGACGGACGCATCAATGACAGGCTGGGCGCGGTCTTGAAGGCAGACCGGCGGCGGGGAGTGGAAGGAAGAGTTCCTCTTTTGGCATATAAACTGCCTGGAACTCAGGGCTGTCTTCCTGGCTTTGAAGTATTTTCTCCCGCTCGGGGTATCATATCATATTCAGGACGGACAATATGGCGGTTGTGTCCCACATAAACCGCCAAGGAGGTTCAAGGTCGCGACCCTGGACAGGCTTGCGCGTCATCTTCTCCTTTGGTCCCAAGACAAGTTCCACTCTTTGAGGCGGTTCACGTTCCCGGGAGTACTGAACCTGGCGGCCGATTTTCTGTCGAGACAGAAGCTCAGGCGGGGAATGGATGTTGAACCGTCAGACGGTATCCCAGATCTGGGATCTGTTTGGCAAAGCGGAGGTGGACCTCTTTGCTTCTCAAGAGTCATCCCAGTGCCCGCTCTGGTTCTCCTGAGTTTCCGACGACTCTGGGCATAGATGCGTTCGCCCACCCATGGCCGAATGTCAGTCTGTACGCTGCTTTCCGCCAATAAAGCTGATTCCGGCAGTACTATGCAGAGTGAAGGTGAGTGGTGCCCGTCTCCTTCTCATAGCCCCATTCTGGCCCTCCCAGACCTGGTTCTCAGAGCTAACTCCCCTCTTGTATCGGCCTCCTTGGGAGATTCCGATCAGGCGGGACTTACTGTCCCAGCTTCAGGGCAAGATCTGGCATCCTCAACCGGAGCTCTGGAAGTTGTGGGTATGGCCCATACAGGGCCAAGGGCTGTGATTGATGGTTTGCCTGCGAAGTTCAGGAAACCATAGCCAGTGCCAGAGCCCCCTCTACTAGGAAGCTGTACTCTTCCAAGTGGGGCGTTTTTGAGTCTTGGTGTTTGACTCGTGCAATTGACCCAGTTAACTGCCCTGTTGGTCCAGTGCTGGAGTTTTTGCAAGAAAGGCTGACAGCGGGGGCGGCTGCTACCACCCTTAGGGTTTATGTAGCAGCCATTGCGGCTCGAAGAGAGCTGGATGAGATCCCCTTGGGGAGACATCGGATGGTCTCCGCCTTTATGCGTGGGGTCAGAAGCCTTAGGCCGGTTCACCCCACGGCAGTTTCTTCTTGGGACTTGTCAGTCGTCCTCGAAGGACTAGTGACGGCCCCTTTCGAGCCCTTAGAGTCAGCTTCGGAGCGGATACTGACTCTTAAGGTTGTTCTTTTGCTGGCGCTTACATCCTGAAAAGAGTTGGAGACCTGCAGGCTTTCTCTGTTAGTGAGACGTGTATGGACTTTGCCCCGGGTCTAGTCAAAGTTACCCTGCGGCCTAGGCCGGGTTACATTCCCAAGGTCTTGTCCACATCGTTTCGATCTCAGGTGGTCACGCTTCACTCTTTCCATCCCCCTCCCTTTGCTTCAAGTGAGGATGAGAGACTCCACTTGCTCTGCCCGGTCAGGGCATTGAAGCTGTATGTGGATCGCTCCGAGGTTTGGAGAAAATCCCCCCAGTTATTGATCTGTTTTGGTGCTGGTCGCCGCGGGCTTGCCACGTCAAAGCAGAGGATTTCTCACTGGGTGAGAGATGCCATTTCGCTGGCTTACGAGGCGCGGATCCTTCCTTCACCTCTTAGTCTTCGGGCACATTCTACTAGGGGCGTAGCCTCCTCTCAGGCTCTTTTTAGAGGGGTACCCCTGGAAGATATTTGTGTTGCGGCAGGATGGTCTTCTCCGCACACTTTTGTCAAGTTTTACAACCTTGACGTTGATACGGACTCCGGGTTCCCAGATTTTGTCTGTTTGAACTGGCCGTATGTTGTTGGTTCATTATTGGGCCAGATAGGCAGCGTTTTCAGCTTGGCGTGTTTGGAATATCGTTCGAAGCGTAAATCACGCAGCGTGAGTTACCTATGAAAGAGAACGCCTCGGGTTACTCGCAACCCTTGTTCTCTGAATAGGAACGAGCCGCTGCGTTACGCTCAAGCTCCTCACGCTGCCGACAGGGTTCTTTTCGGCAGAGAAATCTGAGGAGTGGATGGCGCGTTCGCCAGTATGACCTGACGACGTCATTGCGTCAGAGATGGCGTCGCGCCATCAGCCAATGAATTGGCGTGATTCTATATGGGTTCAGACTCGGTCACGCAGTGGGCGTTCCCGATGCGTAAAGCTACGCAGCGTCTCATTCCCTATTCAGAGAACAAGGGTTACGCGAGTAACCCGAGACGTTTCTTTTTTGTAATTATTTGTGAAATTTTATTTTATTCATTTTGTTAGTGTAAAGGTCCTAGATTGCATGTCATTTTCAAAACAAAACTTGTTTTTGTCTGCTGAATGTCTTTGGGGGAGATGTTTCATCAGCTGAACAATTGGCATGTTGTTAAAAAAACTGATCCAATGAAGATGCTGCACTTTTATCCCTCACAGCTTTGTCTTCATTGCTGTCAAACATTAAATATAACAATAGCCTGACTATGGTTTATTCAAGCATCTTGAGCCGAAAAGTAAGGAAACACTCTGGACAGATGGACAGACCATAACAGGGTGTACATAATCTCAAATTCGAGATTTAATAGGCGTTCTCAAATTAATTCTGAAAGGTGCACAACCATACTAAATCCAGGTCTCTTAGTGCAATATGTTGTTCAGTCATGACTACCTACATTCAAAAAAAATATGCATGATATGCATGGACCAACACTTAAACATGCACTTATGTTGACTAACCCCTCTCTTTCTCTCTCTGTAGAAGTGTGCAGTAATTAGGTAGTCAGACTGTGTTTACAGATTCAAAAGCACTCTAATTTATTCCAACAGTTAGCGGTAATTCCCCACTTAAATTTATAGCTCCCCTCCACCACGAGGAGAGAGTCAGGAAAGGAATGAAAAATAGAGAGGCAGAAAGAAAGAGAGATGGAGACGAGGGAAGCAGACTATGTTATTGACCAAGAGTTTTAAAAACACCCAGGACACCTCTTCAGGAAGAGAGACACCAAAATGAGGGCAGAATAGATGGTGATGTTGGTTGTTGTAAAAATTGTAAACATTTATTTGTGTAACTGCTTGGGGAAAGCAATAGAGCACTAGTTTCTTAGAATTACCTAGAAAAAAAATAATGATAATATTCTGTGCTTGTGCGCTCTCATTCATTTTCTCTTTATTTGTCCTTCTTTCTGTCAATTCGTCAGGAAAATAAGCATGAATTTTCTTTAGTATTATGCTGCTTCTGTCTCCTCTATGCTACCATTTCAGACACTCATAAGTTTGTGCTTAACTGTGGATTAGTACTAATGATTAGTCACCAGCACATCAGGAACGATTGTCCATAGAACAGCGTTCTCAAAACAATGAATGTCTAACTTCAAAATCATACATAGGCATGATCAATATAAGCATGCAACTGAACAGCATTTAGCATTGTACTCTACTCTATATTGCAGAAAGCCAACACATCCGTTGGTCAAGTGCACTTGAAAAAGCAAAACAAAGAACTTGCACAAGTTTGATGTAAACATTAGAAAAACAGATCGAGCCCTAGGGTAACACACAAGCCTGATGAAGACAAAATGGTCTATCGACATGATGTTGTTAATCAATTTGACCTCTAGATAATCCGTTATGCTCCTGACACACGTGTAAGCAATGACCATGGTCCAACTGCAGTCAATAGCTACATTGCTGCAAGCACCCATATTTTCATATTTTTAGTATTTACTGCTATAGAAATGCTATAAAAAAGTGTTCTGTCTGGGTTACAATATGAGTGAAACATAAGCATGGGATGGACAGGGTGGACCTTTTAGCCTTTGCTTGTAGAGCCAAATATTTTATATATATATATATATTTTTTTTTTCAATAAAGTGTAATAATTCACCTCTGAAACCACTTTCCATTTTTAGCTGACATCAATTAGGCTGCGCATAAATGGTAAAAAATGTAATGTTTCACAAATATGTAACTAATTGGTTGACACTTGTCATAATGCGCTTTTGAATGTAGTTTTTTTATATTTTCTTTTTTTTGCTGTCATAGTTTTAAATGGCCTTTTCATAGTATACAATCTTAAAAAATACAGTTTCTTTATTAGCATCTATGGTTTGATGAAGAACCTTTTCAATGCACAATATGTTCTTTTTAACACTTTATAATAGGGAACACACATTCACTATTAACTGTTCCCTCAGTAATCTTCTAATTTGCTGCTTATTAATAGTTAGTAGGGTAGTTGTTAAGTTTAGGTTTGGGTTAGATTTAAGGGATCTAAAATATGGTGATGCAGAATAAGGTGCGGTTTATAAATACAGCCAAGTAACAGCCAATATGCTAGTAATATGCATGCTGATATACAACTAGTTAATGGTGAAAATAAGTCCTTAAAATAATGCGTTACTGAATGTGATTTGGACTGATGTGACAAAACAGGAAACTTTTGGAAGTTTTTGTACATGATGAATGCGGCAATACTCCAGTAGAGAGGTGTCAGAAGTATGTAAGCACTTAGAGGCTAAATTTATTTGAGGTTACAAAGGATAAAATATTTTTTACAAAATATAACTTTTAATAATTGTGTACATGTTATAAGCCAATTAGATTTATTTAATCAACTTTACATCTTCAGGATCATTCAAATGTGTATTAATAATTTCCCATATTAATTTACTGATAATTGTTTGAAAAAAATGTTGTTCATGGCAGCAAATTCATGCCTTGGAAATCTAGAGGGTTTCGTGATTTTGATTGTACCTGTATATATTTACATACACCCAACTTTGTACAGGTATGCATGTTTGACCATTTTCAAAACAAGTAAATGAATGAAGATGCAACCTTACGGCTCACTCCAAATTAATTCGGTCTGATTCTGTACTTCATCTGACTGCCTTTTATAGACTTTTATAGAATTACTGTCTTGGACATTCGCTCACTCACATTCTACCAACCTTCAAGTAGACTAACTTTAAACTGGCAGTTTGCAATTTCAGTTTGAAATCCTGATTCTCAGAGCCAGGCCTTAACTACCTCTGTAAATCCTGGAAGAGTTTGCGTTGGATTTAGAAGTACAATTGCTAACCAAATACTGTAAGAAAGTGTACTGCATTTGTCAGTGTCATTCTGACACCAAACACAAATGTAAGTGCCAAACACTAGCACTTACTACAAAGAAAACCTCTGCATCAAAGAGATTCTGAAGAGTTTATTACAGAAGAATGTTACGAAGTCCGACACAGCTGCACCACCACAGCTCCCTGACAGACCCGCACAATTAACTGAAACACGCAAGGTCTTATTTTAACATTAGAGCACCTCAACCCCGCATTTAACAAGATGCTCCTCTCCTGCTTCTCAATTAAAGTAAACAGCAAACCATCAAAACCAAAAAGTATAATTAAAAGTGTATTTCTTTATACATAATTTAATAGGAGACAAAAAGAACATAAACTTCAGGAAGGGGAATAGAGCCAAAATAATAAACAAATCTCACAAACGAACCGCCGCATAAACCTCTTTCCTGCATAAAATAAAGAACAAAGAAACAACATGATCTTACCTCCCTACTGTAACATAAATTAAACTAAGCTATTATTTCAGCTCCGGGGAATTATTTATTAAAGATTCAATATTGCTTTGATTAAAGTGATATTAATCTTTAACTTATGATTTATACTGTATTAACGACTCGTCCAGCGACCATTAACATCAGTATATCTTTAGCAATTTCGTTTCTCTTGCCTCGTGGCCAACGATAACAATAAAACAAGATTAATAATCTCTCAACTTTGAACGAGGTAACGTTATCTTTTTGGCATGAGTTTGAACTAGAAAAATCACATCCCAAGAGACAATTCTTTATAAATGAAACAAGGTTTATTTACTTAACTGCTATTCTACTAACATGGACTAAAGTACTAAAAACACAAACAAACACATACATACACATTCAGAGCTCTAGGGTTAACGTTAGGAAAATGGTTAAGATAGCACTCTTTGCGATTTCATAACTGGAGCCATAAGTAAGATCACGAACATAGTTCTCCTATGTTGCTGCATTCAGATCAAATTACCAGTTCAGTTAGGATAAAAAACGTTGCTTGTATACTTGCGTTCACTTAAGTTTCCGCAGGCGAATCTTTCATCTCGTTCCATGTGGTGTTTTCATGGAAATGTCCGATCCTTTGTCTCGGATGCCACGTGGTTTAGTTTGTGTTTCTTAGTTGGCTTTGTTTGTGAGCACGTGATTCCTTTCTGCTGCGTGACGTCACCGGGAAGCTGTGTTAGAGAGCTGTTTGTTGCTGGTTTTGCTGTGTTACGGCTTTACAAAGTCTTGGATGGTCTCTCCAGCCGATGGTGAGGCGAGAGATCCGCGTCCAGCTTCAGGATAGTCAACGAGCAGCAAGTTGGTGGGAAGGTATCAAATGTCTGGTGGAAAGCAGCAGAGCAATTTTTCTGCTTTTATCATCAAATAATAAATTACCGTTAACATTATAATCAAGTACATTACATGTGCTTTAGTATGTTATTCAACAAATCAAAATAAGCATGCTCCTTTAATTAAAGCTCCACAAAAGATTCAAATGTGATGATTTAAAATGTACTTTAAAGTAAAACTTTTAATTTGACAATATTACAAAGTGCAATTTTTTAAATCATGAAAGTGTAATCAAGTATCAAGGTTCAAGGTTCTTTATTATTCATCACATACACAATCATACAGAGTATAATCAGTAGTGAAATGCAAGTAGAATTGAAGAAAAATACAGCATAAACATGAGTAAAGTGAGGAGAAAAAAAATAACCCCCAGACTATGCTCCTTGGGGAGTACAGTGTGAGAACAGGAAAAACACCTCAGCAACACAAAATCACATACACCATAGACACACGACATAGCCACAGGGGAAGTGAATCCGGCCCAGCAAGAAGCCATCCGGTCCGGCAGCCTCTAATCCGGCGCTGGTCAGACCCGCTTGACAGGCTGGCGGTTCAAAGCGAACGGAGGCGAGTGGTCGGGGGAGGGGCAATGTCTGTAATGTCTGTAGGGTGGGGGAGGAGGAAGCAAGAGCGTCTCACTGCATTGCTCTCCCAGGGTAGATTCCAACAACAGCCTTGCCAAGGCCACTGTGTGGGGGGAGCCAGAAAAAGATAAGATTGTTTTGACTTTGGGGTGAGTAAACGCATTCCAATTTTGCAGGCTACTCTCTCTGTCCATTTTGGTCTCCATATAATCAATTTCCCTTTGTAAAGCCGTGAGCTTCTCCTTGATAGAATCCATATTGCGATTGATAGTCTCAGTCTCAATGCTGACCGCTCTTCCCACAGCTTAATCAATCAAGACGGGCAGCCTTGTGAGGCTTTGGACAGCTGTTCCCATCTTCTGAATTATTCGATAACCCAGGGCAAAGCCTAATCCAATCAGCAAAATACCTGTTATCATGGTTCCGAATAGGTAGAATGTCCTCCACGGAAAGAGCCGCAAGACACACGATTCGCCACCTCTCCCACGCGTCCATCGTATAGCCCGCTGCGAACGTTCCGTCGGGGCAGTCAGGTTCCCCGGAACCCAAGTTTCTCGAGATGGTGTTAATTGCATTAAGAGACCAGTTGATCAAATCCATAATCTTTCAGTTTGGAGAGCAGTGCAGAGAGAGTCTCTCAATACGAGACAAGGGAGCAAAGCAGGGAAGATAAGGGTGAGGACGGGGAGAGAAAAAATGTGACCGCCTCCGTTGAGAGCAAAAGAGAAGAAGCCTGTATCCCTACAGTTAAGTGGCCTTTTATTTCATTAATATATTATATGGATTATTTAATTATTATTATTTAAATATAGTCCTATACACTTTACATTTTTTAAGTACATACATACATACATACATACATACACACATACATATATATATATATATATATATGTGTGTGTTATATATACGAATGCATACACTCACCGTCCACTGTATTAGGTATACCTGTTCAATTGCTTGGTAACACAAATTGCTAATCAGCCAATCACATGGCAGCAACTCGATGCATTAAGGCATCTAGATGTGGTGAAGACGACTTGCTGAAGTTCAAACCGAGCATCAGAATGGGGAAGAAAAGGGATTTAAGTGACTTTGAACTTGGAATGGTTTTTGGTGACAGACGGGCTGGTCTGAGTGTTTCAAAAACTGCTGATCTACTGGGATTTTCATACACAACCATATCATGCCTTATTGATGTCAGAGGTCAGAGGAGAATGGGCAGACTGGTTAAAGATTATAGAAGGTATGCAGTACAACCAAGGTATGCAGAATAACATCTCTGAATGCACAACCCATTGAACCCTGAATTAAATGGGCTACAGCAGCAGAAGACCACACCGGGTGCCGTTCCTGTCAGCTAAGAACAGGAAACGGAGGCCATAATTCACACAGGCTCATCAAAATTGGACAACAGAAGATTGGAAAAACTTTTCCTGGTCTGATGAGTCTCGATTTATGCTGGGACATTCAGATGGTAGGGTCAGAATTTGGTGTAAAGAAGAGGAAAGCATGGATCCATCCTGCCTTGTCTCAACGGTTCAGGCTGCTGATGGTGGTGTAATGGTGTGGGGGATATTTTCTTGGCACACTTTGTGTTACATTGGTACACACCTTAGTACCAATTGAGCATCGTTTAAACCCCACAGCCGACCTGAATAGTGTTGTTGACCATGTCCATCACTTTATGACTACAGTGTACCCATCTTCTGATGACTACTTCCGACAGGATAATGCACCATGTCACAAAGCTCAAATCATCTCAGACTGGTTTCTTGACAATAACAATGAGTTCACTTTACTCAAATGGCCTCCACAGTCACCAGACCGCAATCCAATAGAGCACCTTTGGGATGTGGTGGAATGGAAGATTTGAATCATGGATGTGCAGCCGACAAATCTGCAGCAACTGCGTGATGCTATCATGTCAATATGGACCAAAATCTCTGAGGAATGTTTCCAACACCTTGTTGAATCTATGCCACAAAGAATTAAGGCAGTTCTGAAGGCAAAAGGGGGTCCAGCTAGCAAGGTGTACCTAATAAAGTGACCAGTGACTGTACATATATATATATATATATATATATATATATATACACCCATACACATATATATATATATATATATATATATACTGTATATATACACTCACTGGCCACTTCATTAAGTACACCTTGCTAGTACCGGGTTGGACTTAATATTGCTTAATATTTTTTGGGACCTGTGATATTTTTCAGGATTCTTTGAGAAATAAATAGTTAAAAAGAACAATGTTTATTCAAAATATAAATTTTGTGTTACAATATACACCACTATTTAAAAGTTTGGGGTCAGTAAATGTCTTCTTTCTTATGTATTATTATTTTCAAGTTAATACTTTTATTCAGAAATGACGTGTTATATGGACAAAAAGTGATAGTAAGACTTAATTTGTTAGAAAATATTTATGTTTTTAATTAATGCTATTCTAACTTTTTAGCCTAATCAAAGAAAAAATATTCCAAAAAATATTAAGCAGCACAACAGTTTCAACGCTGATAATAAATCAGTATAGTAGAATGATTTCTGAAGGATTGTGATACTGAAAAATGGAGTAATGGTTCTGAAAATTCAGCTTTGCTTTACAGGAATACACTATATTTTAAAATATATTAAAACAGAAAACCAATATTAGAAATTGCCATAGCCTAAGAATATTTTATTTCTTTATTTTATCAAATAAATACAGCCTTGATGAGCATAAGTGACTAGGTCAATTATTTATAGGTATAATATAAGCCTAAAATAATATAATATCAAAATAACTGAAGTAAACTGATAGAGCAAAATAGAAAACAAACTGAAGCATTTAAAGTGAGATCTGTATGTTAAATATAAAAAAGCGAACATGTGAATTGCTATATAGCTATCTAAACATTTGCACAATACACCTGTGTGTGACAGTAAATGTCTCAGGGTTTTGTTACCATTTTGTGCCCATTGTCCGCTATTTCGTCCGCAACCACTGAAGTATCCGGTTTCTACAGCGATTCATTCGGAGCATATCTTTCTCTTTCAGTCTTTCTATGAAACCTGTTAACAGCATTCACCGATTCTAACTCTATGGCGGCAGCAGCTCTAGAGTGGTTTACCTGAGCATTGCAATTCTTTCGTTTTTACTAGAATACAATCAAGTGGCTTTCTCAACAAATTTTTGCATGTGCGCGGCACATTATTTCTCAGCGCGGCCGCGGTGGAAGAAGTGCGCAGCTGCGCGTGCACGCAACTTCGAGGGAACATTGCAAGTCACTTTGATTATATGCACTTTGATAGTGACCAAGATAAATGTGTGCACAAAGATAATTGCTGTTTTTAATAATTAGTGTTTAAAAAGTCAGTATTATTATTGCTTATATAGGAATTGAAAAAACTAAAGCACAATTTAGAAAAAAACTAAAGCACAATGCAAATCATGTGGCTTACTGAGGAAAGTAGAGCCAGGCAGATGATAAAATTGATAAAATGAAAAAAATGAATATGATAAATTACTGTAGACTTTGAAGGAGGAAACTACACTGAAACTAAATTTAGTGAAGAATCAGTTTTCACCGATTGATAGAGACAAATAATGGGCAAATAACATTTAATTAAACATGGCATTTTGAAGCAGAAAGACTGAAATTATGTTTTCTTGTAAAATGTACTCCAAAAATCTTTGTTTTATTTACAACTTCAAAAATATATGAATTCTAGACTTTTACTCATAGACTGTAAAAAAGATGGACAACGAGTCTCCGCTTTCTTCCCCTATAGAAAAGTGAAGCGAATACATCTCTATGGTTGCTGCCATCTTGAGTAAATGGCGTCATTTGGAGCTCGATTCTGCGCAGTAGAGATTAGTTTAGAGTCTGCGCAGAAGTGTTGTGAGGTGGAGCCGCGGAATCAAACTCCCGCCCAAACTCCCGCAGACCCAATCAACCATAATGACATGCCCCATTTTTATAGCATCAAATTACTAGCTAAAACCAAACTTATCACAAAAATGAACAATTGGACATATATCAGCGTGATAACAACTACCTTAAATGAACAAAACAATATTTCGGAAAATTGTATTGGAAGTGTAATTCATTTTTTTATTTTGACTGAAGTCCCATTCGTTTACATGGAGAGGGCGGGGTTTATGACCTGTACTGCAGCCAGCCACCAGGGGTGATCAAAGAGCCTGCAGGTTCACTTTGAAGGATGAGTGAGACACACCAGGTTTTACTAATCAGGGCAAATTAGCGCAAGAACGAAATTCCAAAACAGTGCCGATGGGAGGGGAAATTTATGCGGGTGATTTACCTACAATGTGCAAATTAAAGAACACAGATGTTCATTTACATGAATAGAACTATTCATTTACATAACCGCAGCGCAAATGAGCTTAGTCGCAAATAAAGAAATAAAGAGGCCACAGTACGTTGAAAAGTACCTGAGGCCAAAAATTAAGGTTTGTTAGAAGTTTTGATAGACCTGGTATTCCAAATCATCTTTTATTTCCTGAAGCATATTAAAAATAAATAATATGTTCGGATAATGTGTTCTTCTGGCATTCAAAATAAATGAATACGTGTGGCAAAACCCTCTCCCTTCTACCATGCACTCTCTGTTCTCTGCAGGGCCTCCTCCATAGCAACAATAATTGCAGCCATTTCAAGTGCAAAATTGTTTAAGACATGCTTTTTTGAGTCATTTAATATTGGCGCAAAAGCCAGTAATTTGACGAGCGCAAACATTAGTAAAATGAATTGCATGATTTACATTTAGCAGACGCTTTTATCCAAAGCGACTTACAGTGCATTCAGGCTATACATTTTTTTTGTCAGTACATGTGTTCCCTGGGAATCGAACCCACAACCTTTGCGCTGCTAACGCAATGCTCTAACCACTGAGCCACAGGAACATGATTTATTTGAATACTCTCATCTGTAAACTTTTGCATCTGAAAGGGAAACTCATAATATATTCAATTTAACACATATTCAATAAGGTCAGGTGCATAAATAACTGTATCCATGCCTTTTCAGCGTTAATTCTTCACTGCGCATCTTTAGTAAAACCTGACAGTACAATTTTAATGCCAAAAGACGGTTTGTGCTGGCGCACGCTGTTAGTAAATCTGGCCCTATAAGAATATAGAAGGCTTTTACCAGAATATGCTTTAAACTGATTAGAAAGATGCTCAAAATTACTCAGAACTCCATTGCAACTTGATAGCAATGCCCTGGCAGCCATTGTTGAATAAATAGTAAGTTTACAGGCAGATCTGAGAGCCAAATATAGCTACTCCTCACAACTGTCCCTAATACAGATGTGACAAGAGATGTGGGACTTTGCTACAATCCCTCAGCCAAACCATATACCAGCACAGTTCCCAATGACTCAAAGACGTTTCTTCTAATTCACTGCAGAGGAAATTCAGAACAGCTTAACCTCTATAGACAGAGAGGCTTGCCAGGCAAACAGAGAAACAGTCAGTAAACAGGAACAGTAGGAGAGATTAGTCTAGCCCTCCTCCGGGCGCTATCACACATACGCACTGCCCCGAGAGCCTAATTAAGATGAGTGTAGTTTGCACAACCAACCCTAACACAACAACAGACCCTACAGTGATTTCTTCTACGGTATGTATCTCTCTCAGTTTTAGTATTCCATTTGTCTGTCTCACACATGCTATTTTCCCCATGTTTATTCCTCTCTTTTATATCTAACACTGTTATTGGTATTGTATAAATTTGTCAGCTGTAAAATTGCAAAGCAATAACACTGAAAATGCTACAGGACACCAAATAGACTGCAGTCAAGAAAGTTATATCTACACTCTCATATATATCTTTTTCAAGTTTCCATGGTAATTTTAAGGCAAGATTTTAAAGATAAAGACCTTTTTTGTCTACTTTCACTGTATGTAAAAAAGGCATAAAAAAAATTATTAACACTTTTGTGTTTTCTGCAAGGAAGAATTTAAAACTGTATATGTATGCAAATAAGTAAGAACAAATACACAAGCTGTCAATGTGGCAGTACCCCTTCAAAAGGTACTAACTAGGTATTAATATGCAACTTTAAGGTACTAATATGGACCATTTAGGGGGTAGAATAGGTACAAGATTTGAAAATTTACTGCCCTAGTGACAGCTTTTGTGGCATTTTTCTGTGATGTAATGACAGACTTTTAATTTCAACCCTAAAGATTTTTAGCCTGAGTAAAGAAAGTATTGTTCTGTTAGAAAAAAAACGGCGTGTTTACAACGTGTCAAGCCGTGTTGGACAAGCAAGTCAACAAATGTATAAAGCTAACCTACCAGCTACTCTAGAGAAAAAATTAAAATACAAATTACAAAGCTAAGTTAAATGCAATCTTCATGGTACAAAGAAAAAGGGATAAAAGCTGACACTGGGGCAGTACTTTTTTAAAAGGCACACATTTGTACCTTATTTACCCCTAAAGGGTGAATATTAGTACATACAGGAACATGTTACACCCTAAATTGTACATATATTATATTTTAAAAGGGTCCCTACCCACTGTTAAACCCATTGTACGTTTTGAACACTGGCTGGTTTTGTACTTGCTCAAAAATTGATTTCGGAAAATGTTTAACTAAAAAAGTTACGCACTGCATCTTTAACTGAACACTATTTGCCTCATTAAATATGGGTAAACATACCCATTAAGCTTACCAAGATCTATATTGAAACATTTTTATTGCACAAGATATTGGTTTCTGTCACGGTTCATGGGTTCCCGGTCCCATCCACACCGTGTCTTGTCTGTGTGCGTGTGCGTATGTGTGAGCAGGTGTCTGTGGGTGTGTGTGATTGAGGCTGATTCGCTCCAGCTGAGAGTCATCACCGTTGGCTATATCTGTTCCTGTCACGCCTCTCTCCTTTGTCAGATCCTTGCAGTGTTTGCGGTCGTCGTTTGCGGTCCGTTCTGGTTCCGCGATTCCTGAGCCCTGCTGCTTCCTGACTCGATCGCCGGACCTTGGCTGCCCATTGCTTCCCGCGCTACCCGCCTCTGCCCTACGGAAAGCTCCGTTTCTGCCTACGAGCTCCGCTTCTGCCTACGGAGCTCCGCCTCTGCCCCACGGAGCTCCGTTTCTGCCTCGGAAAGCTCCGCTTCTGCCTACGGAAAGCTCCGCCTCTGCCCTATGGAAAGCTCCGTTTCTGCCCTACGGAAAGCTCCGTTTCTGCCTACGGAAAGCTCCGCCTCTGCCTACGAAGAGCTCCACTTTAGTTTCTCGCTGTGTATTACTTCCTGTAATAAACTCTCTTTCCGCAACTGAATCCTCCCGTCTTCATTGTGACAGAAGGATCTGACCAATTTTCATGGATTCAGCGGAGACTCGTGGTTTGCAGGAACTGTTAGCCGGCAACAACGCTCGTATGGATCTCCAGGAGGAGAATATGCTGAACACCGGACGAGCTGTGCAGGCGTTAGTAGCGCAGGTGTCCGAGCTCACTACCCAGGTACAGTTATTGAGATCACCCGCTGCGCCACCCACACCGCCTAGCTTTTCCATCCCCGGGAACCACAGCCCTCAGCACGAACCTAGACTCCCGGCGCCGGAGATGTATGCCGGAGATCCTAACCTCTGTAGAGCGTTTCTGACGAAGTGTTCTCTGTTTTTCTCGCTCCAGCCACTGACGTTTGCCACAGAAGTTTCCAGAGTGGCACTAGTGCTTACGTTGCTGTCAGGAAGGGCAGCATTGTGGGGAACGGCGGTGTGGGAAAATCGCCATCCCTGTTGTTCCTCATTCCACTCACTCTCTCAGGAGATGAGGAGGGTGTTCGATCGCGCGCTGGTCGGGCGCGAGGCAGCGCGCATGCTGGCCGACCTCCGCCAGGGGGAGCAGTCCGTTTCTGATTATTCCATCCAGTTCAGGACCCTGGCGGCAGAGTGTGAGTGGAACGAGAAAGCGCAGTTGGACATGTTCCTGCATGGGCTGGCCGATCGTATCCAACAAGAGATCGACGTGGTGGAGTTACCTCTCGGGTTGGACGAACTTGTGGATCTGGCCTTACGCGTGGATGCACGGCTTCAGCAACGCGATCTTCGCGGTCGACGCAAGTTAACACCGAGATATCCTTTCTTCGACACCGGCGATACGGTCACTCGTCGGTTGACGAACCCATGCAGGTGGGTAGAGCTGCCTCCCGGGAGGAGAGAGATCGTCGGAGGATGAGGGGGCTGTGCCTATACTGCGGCGCGGCTGGCCATTTCCGGGCGAGCTGTCCCATAAAAGACCAGGCCCGACAGTAGGTCTGAGGCTACTGTCGGGCGGGGTATCTCTCAACAAGACCTCATCTACTACCCTCCTCCCGGTGAGGTTGCAATGGGCGGCCGAGCGACATGAGGGGACGGCGCTGCTAGACTCCGGAGCCGAAGGCAACCTGCTGGACATTTCCCTGGCCCAACTCCTTCACATTCCCTTGGTTCCCCTCCGTCACAAGATCTCTGTCAGCGCCCTCAATGGACAGTCACTTCCCCAGATCAGTCTCTCCATGGTACCCATCACCCTCGTCACCTCAGGCAACCACTCAGAGACCATCACGTTCCTCGTCACCCACTCACCCCTGGCCCCGGTGGTGTTGGGTCACCCCTGGCTCACTCAACACAATCCTCGGGTGGATTGGGGTCGTAACACCGTGTCGGAGTGGAGTCGAGCCTGCTATGCCTCTTGTCTTGTGTCTGCTGTTTTTTCTATGTCTGGTTCTGTGTTGCAGGATGAGATGGGGAACCTGTCTAACGTGCCCGAGGAGTATCTCGACCTGAAGGAGGTGTTCAGTAAGTCCAGGGCCGCTTCTCTCCCTCCTCATCGTCCCTACGACTGTGCTATAGACTTAGTACCAGGTATGTCTCCGCCTAAGGGCAGATTATACTCGCTTTCTGTTCCGGAAAGGGAGGCCATGGAGAAATATATTTCTGATTCTCTGACAGCCGGGTTCATCCGCCCCTCTTCTTCTCCAGCGGGGGCAGGATTTTTTTTTGTTGCGAAGAAGGATGGTTCTCTGCGACCTTGTATTGACTACCGGGGCTTGAACAACATCACGGTAAAGAATACCTATCCTTTGCCGTTGATGTCTTCAGCCTTCGAGAGGTTGCAGGGAGCATCCATCTTCACCAAGTTAGATCTTAGAAACGCTTATCATTTGGTTCGCATAAGAGAGGGGATGAGTGGAAGACCGCTTAATACCCCCAGAGGGCATTTTGAGTATTTGGTCATGCCTTCGGGCTCTCTAACTCTCCGCTGGTCTTCCAGGCACTTTCGTCAAATGACGTGTTGAGAGATATGGTCGATCAGTTCATATATGTCTACCTGGATGACATATAGATTTTTTCTTCTTTCCACCAGGAACATGTTCAACACGTCAGGCGAGTGCTCCAGAGGTTGTTAGAGAATAGGCTTTTGTCAAGGCGGAGAAGTGCGCGTTCCATGCACAGTCGGTTCCTTTCTTGGGTTTCATAGTGTCGCCGGAGGGAGTTCGCATGGATCCTGACAGGGTTAAGGCTGTGGTAAATTGGCCAACCCCTGATTCCCGCAAGGCCCTGCTGAGGTTTCTGGGGTTCGCTAATTTTACCGGCGTTTTATTCGCAATTTCAGCCAACTAGCCGCTCCTCTGACTGCCTTGACCTCCACCAAGATGACGTTCAGGTGGTCGAATGCAGCCGAGGCCGCATTTACCAAACTCAGAGGCCGCTTCGTTTCGGCACCCATTCTCCGGGCCCCTGATCCCACACGTCAGTTCGTGGTGGAGGTCGACGTCAGAGGTGGGGGTAGGTGCAGTGCTATCCCAAGCAGGCCACCTCGGACAACAAAGTGCATCCCTGCGTTTTTCCCATCGACTGTCTCCTGCGAGCGCAATTACGACATCGGTAACAGAGAGTTGCTGGCCGTCAAGCTAGCGTTGGAAGAATGGCGTCACTGGTTAGAGGGTTCGGGGTTCCTTTCATAGTTTGGACCGACCATAAGAATCTTGAATATATTCAGTCCAAAGCGTCTTAACTCCAGGCAGGCTCGTTGGGCACTATTTTTCGGACGTTTGATTTTTCCATCTCCTATCGGCGGGTTCTAAGAACATCAAGCCCGATGCCTTGTCACGCATTTTGACATTTCGGACTCGGACTGTCTCGAGTGCATTATACCTGAGAGATTGGTTGTCTCTGCAGTCACTTGGGAGATCGAATCGAAGGTCCGCGCATGGCCTTGGAAGACGCCTCCGCCTGGATGCCCAACGGGCGGTTGTTTGTGCCGGAGGGGTTACGGTCCAACGTCATCCAATGGGGTCACTGTTCCAACGTGGCTTGTCATCCAGGAATCGGTCGCACCATGTTTTGATTAAACAACGATTCTGGTGGCGGGCCATGGCTCGCGATATCCGAGAGTTTGTTTTGGCCTGCTCAGTCTGTGCTCGGGGTAAGACTTCCAATCGACCTCCAGAGGGGTTACTTCAGCCGCTGTCAGTCCCTTGAGACCCTGGTCCCATATCGCTAGATTTCGTTACTGCCCTCCCACCCTCCCTGGGTAATACGGTTGTTTTAACCGTAGTGGACCGGTTCTCGGCGGCCCATTTTATTCCCTTGCCCAAATTGCTCTCAGCCAAGGAGACAGCGGCTACAGTAGTTGATCACGTCTTTCGCATTCATGGCCTCCCGGCAGGCGTGGTTTCCGACAGGGTCCCCAATTCGTGTCCAAATTTTGGAGAGAGTTTTGTCGACTACTGGGGGCGACTGTGAGTTTGTCTTCTGGGTTTCACCCTCAGACCAACGGTCAGACTGAGCGGGCCAACCAGGATCTCGAGAGGGTGTTGCGATGTTTGGTCACTCAGAATCCCACTTCCTGGTGTCAGCAACTTTCATGGGTTGAGTACGCTCACAACTCGTTACAGGTGTCGCCCACGGGCCTTCGCCGTTTGAGTGTAGTTTAGGTTACCAGCCACCTCTTTTCCCTAGTATGGAATCCAGTCGCGGTCCCTCTGCTAACGCCTTCGTCCAGAGGTGTCACCGTGTACCTGGGCGAGAGCCGAGACTCTCCTCCGGGTGGGGGCGTGCACCAAGTCTAAGGCTGATCGCCACCGGTCGAAGCCTCCCGTCTCGTCGTTGGTCAAAAAGTGTGGCTTTCTACCCAGAACATTCCGCTCCGGTCCGTGTGTAATAAGTTGGCTCCCAAATTTATTGGCCCGTTTCCTGTCACTAAAATTATTAGTCCGGTGACAGTCCGCCTCAAACTCCCTCCTGCGTACAGGAGAATTCATCCATGTATCCAAAATTAAACCCGTTTTTCTCCCCTTAATCCGCCTACTCCGGTTCCTCCCCGCCGTAGATGGGAGCCCACCTATTCGGTCAATCGCATTCTGGACTCGAGGCGGAGGGGACGAGGATTTCAATACTTGGTGGACTGGGAAGGTTACGGTCCGGAGGAGAGAAATTGGGTTCCGGCCAGGGACATATTGGATCACTCCCTTATTGATGATTACAATCAACAGGTAAGGTCGGCTGGGAGCGCCGAGAGGCGCTCCTAGGGGGAGGGGTACTGTCACGGTTCATGGGTTCCCGGTCCCATCCTCACCGTGTCTTGTCTGTGTGCGTGTGCGTATGTGTGAGCAGGTGTCTGTGGGTGTATGTGATTGAGGCTGATTCGCTCCAGCTGAGAGTCATCACCGTTGGGCTATATCTGTTCCTGTCATGCTCTCTCCTTTGTCAGATCCTTGCAGTGTTTGCGGTCGTCGTTTGCGGTCCGTTCTGGTTCCGCGATTCCTGAGCCCTGCTGCTTCCTGGACTCCGATCGCCGGACCTTGGCTGCCCATTGCTTCCCTGCGCTACCCGCCTCTGCCCCACGGAGCTCCGTTTCTGCCTCACGGAGCTCCGCTTCTGCCTGAGCTCCGCCTCTGCCCCTACGGAGCACCATTTCTGCCTACGGAGCTCCGCTTCTGCCTACGGAAAGCTCCGCCTCTGCCCTCACGGAGCTCCGTTTCTGCCCTCACGGAGCTCCGTTTCTGCCTCACGGAGCTCCGCCTCTGCCTACGAAGAGCTCCACTTTAGTTTCTCGCTGTGTATTACTTCCTGTAATAAACTCTCTTTCCGCAACTGAATCCTCCGTCTTCATTGTGACAGTTTCAGTAAGTCATGTTAAAATAAAATATTAATCTCTCACACAAAAATATTTAATTTTATTTTAATTTACAAAATCATTTCAATTAAGATATACATCATTAAATTAAAAAAGTTTGGATGTGCTTAATGAGTACAATTTTGTACCCTTTAAGCACAACCCTGTTCCCATTAAACTCACATATTGTTTTAATGTTTTATTTAAAAAATATATATTATTGTTTATTTTAAACAAACTTTTTAAAGAATAATTGAAAAAAATATTTTTTGCAGGTACAAAGTCAATCACAAAAAAAAACTGAACACCAAAATCAAGCAACAAAGCACTCCATTTGATCAGTTCATAATCATCATATATTCATATTGTGTTCAGCTCCGAGTACCAGAACGACCAGACACAGAAACAGTTTCTTTGCCCAAGCAATCCATCTCATGAACACTTGATATTAAACGTGGAACACACAACATTATTATACAATTTTTTATTCACCACACATACTTATTTAAAAATAAAATCAAATTTGCACGTCAGGCCTGTTCACACATAATTGTCTTTACACATAATGTGTTTTTGCTATTTTGTACATTGCCTATTTGCATAATTGTATATTGTTCTTTTGTTGTCTGTGTCCTGCTCTGTTGCTGTCGGTCTGTTGCACTTTGGAGCTTCTGTCACTATAACAAATTCCTTGTATGTGTAAACATACTTGGCCATATAAAGCTCATTCTGATAATGAAGTGTCATTTAAGCACATTGCAAAATCTATAATAGTCTACGTTCAGCTAAGTAACACCTATTCAAAAATCAAATAAAACAAACCAATAAAACATTTAATTCATGGGGATGAACACAGAAACTAGCCTCATTATTAAGCCTCTTTTTAAATGGGTATCAACTTGTCTATAGTCTCTTAAGGCTGGAGAACACTACACAATTTTTTATATTCCAAAGAGTCTGGAGTCTGGAGAAGTTGATGCTAGTTGCCAAAGATCAGAGTCAGTCTGCAGATATGAGTTGACAGAATCCACAGAAAATTGATTAACTTAACTTAAAGTGACAGCCATCAGTTTATATGTAAAGTCTGTTACGAAGTATAGATGTTCAAAGTGGAAGAGCTTAAAGAGAGCACACTGAGCTTAATCAGAGCAGCAACATTTGTTTTATACATTTAATGTAATATTTATTAAAATGACAGGGTTTTGCTAAATAAATAGACTAGGTCATGTATTAAGTTCATACAGTATATATTTAAACATGAACAACAATTATTAACAATATCTATCAAATTGTTATTGATGTCACACTGAAGCTGTGTGATTTTCATAGTAGTGTACCCTTTAAGTTCACCTTAAAATAATATGAAATCGTAAAATAATTCTACCTGGTCTCATGGCATTTACGTACCTGGGTGCACTTTTTAACGAAACACAAAATACGTACCAATAACTACACATTACTGCAGTTTCCAAAAGAAACAAACAGAGGAAGTAAAACTACGACATCTTTTACTCCTTTTCACACAAATTTATAGAGTTTTAATTAATAAAGCGTAATTTTCACACAATTACTTGAAGAATATCATGTTACGACTTCAAAACAATATTAAAAAGCTGGGAGATTTGAAAACTGATGCTTTTGAACGTTAGCATTGCACATATCAAGCCTCGTATCTATGGGTTTTCATAGAGAGTAAGTTTGTTCGGTTGCTCAAGGAGTACGGAGACGTACTTAGGAGGCGAGGATTTCCGGTTCGAATCCTGTGTAATCACGGTACAACAAAGCAGTTCAAATCTGCATATAAGAAAGTTGAAATGGCATGGTTGCATCAATAAATACGTTTTTATATCAGTTTTGCATTTGTTAACACTATCGGGTAGGTTTAGGGTTGGGTTTGGTGTAGGGCATATTTACAATATTCACAATAGAGCATTAACTTTTAGGGAAAGACCCCGGATATTTGAATTCTGAACCGCCGCAATACGTTTCTGTAGCAATGTAATAAAACACAGCAATATGTATCTATATCTACATAATAAATACGCGCCAGGCTTCACGTATTTAACCTGTGTTTAACACCACTCAGTGGACATTTCTCTTTGAAACTGTGGCAAAACATGTAGTAAGGCACGTAAAACGGTGTCGCACAGAAAGTTCACAGAGGTACGTATTTTTATAAGACCAGGTTGAAAAAATTACAGCACTGTAAAACCACAGACCAGCAATAAATAGCAAATGTATAATATTATGGATGTAAAATAACTAGCCAGTAAAGCATGTGCAATATATATTAGTGTAGCTGGTCAGCTAACTGTTTTCTGTAGCATCTCTGCTGTGCTGCTAAAACTATCTTTTGGATCTAACTATATGCCACATCCAAGTTCCAGGTTATAATATGCAAGTAGTGAAACTTACCCAAAATAAAGGCTTAAACATCTAAACAATGTGCATTTAATAGGCTCCTCTTTTGGTGAAAGTTTTAAGACAGCTTTCAAAATGGCCGCCAGACAGTGTGAACACATGGAGACCCATATCTCAGTGTGCAATATTCTGATTGACTTGAAATTAAAGGAGGTATACAGTGACAAACATATCAATTGGTTAAGACATCAAGTAGGATAATAAATTATTTTTTCTTTTTATAATCTGAGCTCAAAAATGGAAGGGTGCATAATGGGTGCGTAAGCTTAATAGGTTAATTTACCCTTTTCATGTGCTTTGTACAGTCACAGAAACATTTACAATTGTATTTTGTATACAATTTGGAAATGTATTTTCAGTTTTGGTGTCAAATCTAAATGTCAGACAGTGGCAGAAAATGTGTTAAAGTCATTCACCCAAAAAGGAAAATTGTGTAATAATTTACTCACTCCCATGTTGTCAGGATTATGGACCTGTTTTGTTGCGTTTTCCCTCCCCATGTGCTCTGTGACCCAATTTCTCCCTTGTTTGATTGTGTTCATGGGATTTAGGTGTATCATGTTAATTGTCCTCATTACCCCGTGTATTTAAGTCCCAGTCTGTGCGGGTTATGTCTTTGTCGGGTTTACACTGTGATGTACGTGTGTCTTCTTCTATTCCTGGTTTGGATTACCCCTTCTGTGGATACATTAAAAACGGTTTATTCTACTCTTCGTCTCAGTCGTTCTCTGCATGACACATTTCCTTCCAATCCCTTAACACTTGCTTAGTCTTTGAAACACAACTTAAGATGATTTAATGAAACCTGAGAGGTTTCTATTATTCCACTGAACGTCCAAAAAGGTTGTAAAGGCATTGTTAAAAAATAAATCCATATGAATCATGTAGTTTAATTTAAGTCTTCTGAAGAGACACAGCCCGTCGCTTTATTGTCACGGAACGGCCAGGCTCTCCCCTCAGTCAATCACTACGATCCGAATCACCTGAGTTCTAATCACGAGCACCTGCACCTCATCACCACCGTCATCACAACCACCATAAGAGCACCCGCCACAGTTCACTCCCCGTACGATCTCGTATCACACTACGTGGACTCTACTCCTACCAAGCTGAGTATCTACCTTGCCTACTTACCTGTATCTCCTTACCTCCTGTGTCACTCCTTGTGTTCTCCTCTCCCACCAGATCGTCTGTCTCCGTGATCAGTGTGCTCCTGTTGTGTTTTCCCCATCGCAGCTGTCCGTGATATCTGTGGATGAGAAGACATTCAGTTACTCGTCAACCCAGCGTCAGGACGATCTCTGATGACATCCACTCACCTGAAGTCTCCATAGCTCATCCTGTTTAATAAACACTATTGTGTTTTTACTTACCTCTGTGTCCAGTAGCATATGTTACATTTATATTATAAACATATTTAATTTAGGCCTTTATTCACACATAAACACACATGAAGTGCATCCATTTTGGTAAAGATGCGCTATAAGTTGAATTTTACCCAAATGTTTTACTTTATACATTAAAAAGTATATTTGTTTGTGAGACGGTGACATTGATTCTTGGCCAGAATGAGCAGTAAATTGGACCAGACATGATACCAATGGTCAAAACAACAAAATAACACACACATCAAATCAAAATCAAATAACTTTTATTGTCACATCACCACAGCACAAGTGCCTTGGTGAGTGAAATTCTACTGAGCGTGCTCCAGACAGTGCAAAAACAAAACAACAATTTACATATGGACAGTACATATTTACAGACTGTACAGAAGACAATGTGCAAAATACACATACATATACTCAGTACACACAGTGTACTATAAAGACATACTTCGTTACCAATGCACCAATACACATTATACAATCGTATTTACATCGCCTGCATTATGTCCACATCTATGCATAGTAATATGTGAAGGTGTAACAGATTATAATTTACAGTAGATTGGTTGTGCAACAGATAGTTGTGCAAAGGTGCAACAGATTATACTTATGCAATGTCGTGGGTGTGCTTTTATGGTGTCCAGTGATAGCAGATGTGTTAGTGCAGTGTGTGTGTGTAGTCCAGTTGAACTGTGTTAAAGTGCAGTGCATGGCATGTTGTGTGAGTGGGAGTGTGTTGTAGGGTGGGTCATTTCTGACTGTTCATTAGCCTGATAGCCTGGGGGAAAAAGCTGTCCCTCAGTCGGCTAGTGCGGGATCGGATGCTACGGAAACGTCGCCCTGAGGGCAGCAGAGAGAGCAGACTGTGGGACGGGTGGCTGAAGTCTTTGATAATCCTCCGGGCTTTCCTTGTACACATATATTGTCAGTGACATATACTGTATAAGCTTTCAGGGGTGTACTCAACATTATGACATACGGATATTCTGAGTTTAATGTGCTAGTGTTGCTGAAGACATGAACATCAAAGTCTATTAGCAGCATCCCTCTGGCAGTGGTGGTTTTCAGTGATGGCTATTTGTCTTTTGTAGTCTTTAGACCAATGGCATCTTTGAGTTTGCCCTCTGCCTGCCAAGTCTTTGCTTGAATATATGACAATGAAAGCAGGCAACAATAGATACTTTTATTTTGCTCTTAGCATGTTTTGAAGCAGAAACATAACCTCTTTTACACAAGATGCATTGTAATATTGAGTTTTGTACATTGTAATGCAGCCTTTGTTGGCCCAGATGCCTCTGAGCTAAGACCCAAATGCAAGTGCACTCTCACACAAAAGGATCTGGCTTGCTAATCATTCATTCATTCAGAGAAAGAAAATAAAAGATGGTCGAGTGTTTGGGATTTTAGACAACCAAATGCCAAAATGTCCTTTATTTTATTTTATTGCAAAGTCAAAAATCACTATTGTTATTGCTCATACTTATAATTATGTATTCAAACCATCTCCCCATTGTAAAAATTTAACTCAGCCGTATAACTCATCCTGCACTGTTTGTGCTACATAAATGATGCCTCAGATAGCGTGGCTTGTTGAGGAGTAATGCTCCTTTTCCAAATGATCAAGACCATTTGTGTCTGTTGGATAATAAAACAGGTGAACAAATCCTATACTTTACATACAGTGCTCAGCGTAAATGAGTACACCCCCTTTGAAAAGTAAAATTTTAAACAATATCTCAATGAACACAAAAACATTTTCCAAAATGTTGACAAGACTAAGTTTTATATAACATCTGTTTAACTTATAACATGAAAGTAAGGTTAATAATATAACTTAAAGAACAAAATTTTCAGTTTTACTCAAATTAGGGTGATGCAAAAATGAGTACACCCCACTGAAAGTCTCTGGAGCAAAGCTAAATTTTAGACTACAAATGTCTAATTTAACAAGAATTCAACCAGAGGTGAGTCTAATTATTCATTACACAGGTGTTCAGCAGACAGTTGACTATAAAAGGGTGTTACTTAAAGAAAACCCCTTCCCATTTCATGCTGTCAGCAATGGCCCCACATGGAAGAGAAATGTCACAAGACCTGAGGAAGAAAATAATTTATTTACACAAGAAAGGTGAAGGCTACAAGAAGATCAGCAAAGCTTTACTTATCAGTCAGAATACTGTAGCAAAAGTGGTACAAACATTTTAAAAAGATGGAACTGCAACCATCTCACAGAGACATCCAGGTCGTCCACGGAAGTTAACATCTCGTCAGGAGCGTCTTCTGATGAGAAGGGTCGAAGAAAATCGACATGCAAGTTCACTGCAGTTATCTAAAGAAGTAGAAAGCCAAACTGGGGTGACTATTTCCCGTGACACAACACGGCGTACACTGCAGAGGAATGGCATGCATGGGTGCGTCCAC
Source organism: Gymnocypris eckloni scoliostomus (assembly GCA_027564155.1). Lineage (NCBI taxonomy): Eukaryota > Metazoa > Chordata > Actinopteri > Cypriniformes > Cyprinidae > Gymnocypris > Gymnocypris eckloni. Next base: position 49,043,082 of record CM050414.1, on the reverse strand, counting down.
AAAGAAGCCTCTCCTAAAGCCCAGGCACAAAAAGCCCGCCTAGAGTTTGCCAGGGCCCATGCTGACAAAGATGAAGACTACTGGGAGTGTATACTCTGGAGTGATGAGACCAAGATAAATGTTTTTGGAACTGATGGCTTCAAAACTGTATGGCGTCGCAAAGGTGAGGAATACAAAGAAAAATGCATGGTGCCTACAGTGAAACATGGTGGTGGCAGTGTCCTTATGTGGGGCTGCATGAGTGCTGCTGGTGGCATCATGAATTCACAAATGTACTGCTCTATACTGAAAGAGAAGATGCTACCATCACTCTGTGCCCTTGGTCGTCGTGCACTTTTCCAACATGACAATGATCCTAAACACACATCTAAGGCCACTGTTGGATTTCTGAAGAAGAACAGGGTGAAAGTGATTCAGTGGCCAAGTATGTCTCCTGATCTGAACCCAATCGAACACCTATGGGGAATTCTGAAGAGACAAGTTGAGCATCACTCTCCATCTAGCATCCAATCTCTAAAAGAGGTCATTCTTGAAGAATGGAAAAAGATAGATCTGGCAAAATGTCGCCAACTTGTTCATTCCATGCCTCCTAGAAGACTTGATGCTGTCATTAAAAATCATGGAGGTCATACAAAGTACTAGATTTAGTAGTTTTTGTTGTGGGGTGTACTCATTTTTGCATCACCCTAATTTTAGTAAACTGAAAAATGTGTAATCTAAGTTATATTATTAACCTTACTTTCATGTTATAAGTTAAACAGATGTTATATTAAACTTAGTCTTGTCAACATTTTGGAAATGGTTTTTGTGTTCATTGAGATATTGTTTAAAATTTTACTTTTCAAAGGGGGTGTACTCATTTATGCACTGTAGCACTGTAGATGCCATATTTATAACCTAGGGGCCACACAAATAATCGAGTTTTATACTGAATACTAATAATTTTATCAGTAACACTTTAGATTAGGGAACATATATTTACTATTTAACTAAAAATGTTCCCTCAATAAACTAATTTGCTGCTTATTAATAGTTAATAAGTTATTTGTTAAGTTTAGGTATGGGGTAAGATAAAGGGATCTAAAATATGGTCATGCACAAAGAATTAGGCATAATTATGTGCTGAATAAGTTCTAATAAAAAGCCAAAATGCTATTAATATGTATAATATATAACAAGCAACTAGTTAATAGTGAAAAGTGCTGCCTTATTTTAAGTGTTAACATTTTATCCTAAACCAAAATAAAGGAACAAATTGAGATTTATAAAGGTAGAAACTGATAAGAAAATGTTATTGTTTACACCAACTGAAGAGTGAAGGGAACCAAAAAACTGTTCATTGGAACTTACTTCTGTGCCATCTTGCCAAGCCAATTAAGGAGTTGCCATCATTGTACAACTAAACCTGCCCAATGAATCATGGGAGTAAAGTGTCCATCAGTTGTACCCTTCAAAATCTGCAAAGAACCCTTTGAAATAGCATTTTTTTTGCACTTCGGTTTAGAACGACCTTTCAATATGGCAGCCATGATTGTTCTCACTTCGAAGTGCCCTTCGGAGGCAGATTTAGCCTGTCTAGAAATGGTGCAAGAGTGTCATACACATCCTGAAAAGTGAAGCTGACACATTTGATCTTCCCCTGGTGGCTGGCTGCAGTAAAGGTCATAAACTTGCTTTTGCCCAGGTCATAAACAAATGTGATGAGAGGCGAACTATAAATGTATATATAATTAAACTATTTTCCATAATTTTAGGTAGTTATTATCATACTGATGTATACGTTGTGGCAGCATGATTGGGTATTTGCAGATGAGTCAACAGGATTTTGGGCGGGACCTTGATAAATAATAGTGGCCATTTCTGGGACATTATGGCTTCAGTTTTATAGAGTGGAAGGAAATAGAGATGTGACATCCATCTTTTTTACAGTCGAGGCTAGAAACTACCTTCAAATGCTTTAGCAACAACCTTAAACGTTCATAGTGACGTGCTAGAAACCAGTCAGAACACCTTAGCAACAGCATAGCAATGCCCTGTGGCAACCATGTGCAAGTACCACTTGCATTTTCTTCTGATAGAAAGATAGTGAAAACTGGGAATGGAAAAGGATGAGCAGAGAAGAAAACAGAGATGGGCTGGAGGCCCTTTTCCCAGGGGTGGGGGGATGTGGAGAGAGCATGTTTGCCTCAGTAAGCAGGAATAGGAGTGAGGCTGCTAAAGCGGCGGTAGAGTTCAGGTTGTGCTGACAAAAGGAAAATTGTGCTTTTCTGGTATAGTAAGAGGGTCAAGATTCGTAAATATCTTTAGCAGAAAGAGATATGTCATTGTCTAATGTGTGGTTTGGGTGGTACACGCAAATGTGTCTAGACGTATTTAAACTCATTAGTCAAAACACAATACATGCATTAATATTATAGCACATTAAAGCTGCCCTGGGTCATTTCTGTACCTCTGTCAGCATAGTCTCAGCCTCTCGCATAGACCTCTCGCATATAGTCTGTTCACTTGACCATCTAATGCATATGACACATAAAATTGGGAAAATAGCAAGTAACAGATCAGATTTTCCTACAGAAACTTAACTTTCCTAATTTGGAGTGCACAGTCTGCTTTAAAACAAATTTCCCAGGTTAATATGATCAGCGTGTAAAAACAGGATTTTCCAAAATGTGTCAATTTTGTGGCTTCAAATCTTGTTCAGTTTTCTGAGTGCTGTTTTGTTTATAGTATAACATTGTTCAAATTATATTATAGCCTACAGTATATTCCGTTGACAAGATATAGACGAAAACAACTCAGTGTTTAGTTTAATTTTAGCAACGTTTTCACAGATTTCAGTTCATTTCTAACATTTACTGCACTTTACAACCATCCGCATGGACTGCCACACTGTAGCTATATCAACCCATTCTCGCTTTGAATTACTCTCTCTCTGTGTTAAAACCTGAAGCATGGTCAAGTGCTTTGTGCATCACTATTACAGTTTTTTTCAATTGTTTACACGCAATTTTGAAAACCGGTTTCTTTTTTTCAAAATATTATCACAATTATCCAAACACCATAATTTCCAATTTGCATAATTCCTAGATTGTTTGCAAAATGACACACTTCAGTCAAAACATATGAAGAGCTCTTTTCCAAAACGCTATAAATCCATTTTAATAGTTTTCATGAAAATCATTTTTTTTTACCTAGACCCATACATTTTGTTAATATTCAATTTATCCTGTTAAAATGGTCTGTTGGCTCAGTCTGAACATGTTAAAAAATGATTGTTAAATGAAACAACAATATTGTCGATTATAAATTCAAAGTTTTTTTTAGTTTTTTCAAAACGCTAAAAATCCATCCTTTTTTTTAATGTTGGTTTATGTCTTAAAAAAGAGAACATGCAACATATGACATCAGGGACTCATACTATAAACCGATCGCACCAGCCTTGTGTTGATGTAAGCCCCCCGGGTCCGCACCATCACACCGAGTGGGTCTCGAACCCCGGTTTCTGGCGCGGGAGGCGGGCGCTCTAACAAGGAACGCCAAAGGCTACAGCCTCTAGCATCAGTCGCTAGAGTGACTAGAGTCGCTAGAGTGAGGTTTACACACAGCCCTTACTGGCATACACATCTGTTACATTGACATCCCACAGTGGGTATTAACGCGCCACCTGAGTGACGAACCTTCTTTTTTTTTTTTGTGATTTTCTTTGTCCAGTCTGCGTTTTCTACCCCCAGGTGTAGGTCTCACTGGCTCATCCAGGCCATCAAAAGTGTTATTAGAGTTTAAAGCGCGATAGTGCTGTGTGTAGAGTTTTACAAATCACTGTGTGTAATGTTTTGCAAAAAGGGTGAAGCAGACATTGTGTGTAATGTTCTGTAAAATCTGTGGAGGTGTTTTGCTCATTGGAGTATAATTTTGCAAATTGTGTGGACATTTTTATTTTAGTGTGTAAACAATCGTAAAAAACTGTAACGGGTATCAAAGCACCCCTGGGCATTGCTATATCAACAAACTAGAAAAACCAATGCAATTCCGATTGATTTCTTTATGCATCGATTTTCAAAAAATA